>PITA01004465.1:0-123054 GCA_004023965.1 Spilogale gracilis
TTGCTACAAAAGTTGGGTATTCATCCTTTCTGACGGAGGCATAGTACTCCATTGTATATATGTTCCACATCTTCTTTATCCATTCATCTGTTGATGGGCACCTTGGCTCTTTCCACAGTTTGGCGATTGTGGCCATTGCTGCGATGAACATTGGGGTGCATATGGCCCTTCTTTTCACTACTTCCGTATCTTTGGGGTAGAAATATATGGAAAATTTTTATAAAAATTATAAAAATTATAAAATAATACCAGAAATTACTTTGTTTCCAATGCACATATTGAGAATTATGGATTTTTTCTTTATTTTATTTTTGGTTTTATACAGTCATTTTCCATTCTACTACTTCCCATTTATCATCACAGGTACATATAATATCTTTCTAGTTAAGAGGACAGAAAATGTATTGTCCCTTATCTCAAAGCACCTGTGTTTGCTTTTGTCAATAATTAATTGACTGGCATAGATGTCAAGTTTAATAAAATCACCACCACCTGACTGCTCATATCCCTTAAAAGTCAATTCACTGATGCACCAAGTCTTAATGATCTAATGAACCAGTTAGGTCCCTTGGTAAGTAAATTCTACCAGAACAGCAATGCCTTGATGATGGTATTACAACCTAGTCAAAAAGAACTTAAAACCTAAATCTACACATTTTTTTTTCTTCAAAGAATGACAACACAACTGAACCCAGATCAGGATTTTTCAAAGTGATGTCTGATGAAAAGAAAGCATAACTAAACAAGCTTTTCATGCAGAGATGCCACTTTATTCTCCACTGATATCAGAGTGCCTACTGTTCCCTGCAAGGATGAGGTTAGTCCCACTTCTTGTTTTTGCTTATTCTGGCCTCCTCCCCAGCTGAGATATCTTTCCCTTCCCCGATCTTTTTAACTGGTTAAAACTATGCTTTTAAAATTGAGCTCAATTGTTATTTCCTTCTGATGGTGTTCCTTGTTCACCCCTGACTTGACCTCTAAACCCTATTGTTCTCCTATGTTTCTGTCTTCCCACTCTCTTCTGCCCACCTCTGCTTGAGCCCCTCCTCACTGTATCCTCAGTATGTCTTCTTATGTCTGATTCACCCATTAGCGTTATAAATCTCAGTGTATGTTTCATAAATGAGTACATCATAAACACCTAATTATCCTTAGGTGGGTTAGCACTTGAGCTAGGTACTATCCTACAACTAATAAAACATAAGTTATTTACATATGATTTAGCAATATTTGTTTTTGAGTAGCTTTACAGGAAGATATTTATTCACAATAAAGTTTAAGAATAATGCAGAAGACATTGTAACTTCATGAGGGCAAGAAAAATGACTTTAATCTATGTTCCTAGAATCTTAGCATAGCGGCTAGCACTAAAAAATCCTTATGGAATAAATGAGCATAAGGGTAAAAAAGTCAAAACAATACAGAAAAGTAACATAAGCAAAAGTTGTTTTTTTTTTAAAGATAACTAAGATTGACAAAAATTTAGAGACATTAAATGAATGCCTTAAACAATAGACATTTATTTCTCAGAATTCTGAAGATTTAAAGTCGAAGATCAAGCTTTCAGCCAATTTGGTTTCTGGTGAGAGCTCTTTTTGCCCTACAGAAAGCTATCTTCTTGCTTTGTTTTCAAATGGTTTTCTTTGGTTCCTGTACAGGGAAAGAGAAAAGGAGAGCTCTCTTCTAGCTCTTATTTTAAGGATGCAATTCCTATCAGCTCAAGCCCCATCTTTATGATGATTCAGAGGTCATGGAAGCTGCCACTTCCACCACAGGCCCAGGGGATAGGACTGGTTCTTCCTCCATTTCAAAGTATATGTCCACTTCTCTGGTTTGAGGGAGAAAGCATACCTTTGTCCAGTGCCCAGAATCCTCACAGGAAGTCCTATGGGTATGCTGCTCCAAGAGCCCAGAGGGGTATGGCTCCCCTGAAGAGCAAAATGGTCAGAGCTGTTTTGCAGTTTTGGGAGTGGCACTGCCACTCCCGTAAACTTGGAGGGCAGAGCATTGAACAGAAGAGAATTATTTTCAAGACTTACAATCTAACAGAATATGCCTTGCTAAGTTTTGGACTTGCTTAGGGCAGACAAAGCCCACCCCTTTCCACCTTCCAATTTCTCCTCTTTGGAAAGGGAATGTCTACTGTATGCCCAACCACCACTGTATTTGGGAAGTACATGACTTGTCTGGTTTCATAGTTTCATGGCTGGAGAGGAATTCTGCTTTAGGATGGCTCATACCCAGAGTCTCACCCATATCTGATTTAGGTGATATTTAGATAAGACTTTAGAGTTGAAACTGGAATGAGTTAAGACTTTGGGGACTATTGGAATGGGATGGATGTATTTTGCATGTCAGAAGGACATGAATTTTGGAGGGCTTGGAGGAATGTTTTGGACTGAATATTTGCATCACCTTAAAATTCATATTTTAAAGCACTAACAACCAGTGTGGCTATATTTGGAGATAGTGTTTTTAGGAAATAATTAAGGTTAAATGATGTCATAATGGCGGGACCTTGATCCAAGAGGATTCTTGTCCTTGTAAGAAGAGACATCAGAGAGCTTGTTCTCTGATGCATATAGTGAGGAAATGGACATAGTGAGGTTTCCTCACTATATGCATCAGAGAACAAGCTCTCTGTAAGAAGGTGACCATCTACAAGCCAGCAGGGAATATCTTACCAGAAACTGAATCAGCCAGCACCTTGGTTTTGGTCTTGGACTTCCTAGCCTACAGAACTGTTAGAAAATAAATTTATACTGTTCAAGCCACCTGTATGGTAGCCTGAGCACAGGTATACAACAAAATACATACATACACACCGAATGCTTAAGTTATAAAAATCAGGAATAAGAAGCAACTTTACAGAAACAAAAAGAATGATGAGATGATTATGAACAACTATATGCCAACAAATTGAATAGCTTTGATGAAATTAACAAATTCCTAGAGAGACACAAACTATCAAGACTCAAGAAATATAAAATCTAAACAGATCTGTAGGTAAAAATTGAATTATCAATCAATAAATTGTTCTAAAACTACCCACAAATAAAACTCTAGGTTCAGATGGCCTTACTAATATGAGTTATACCAAACATTTAAGTAATTAACAACTATACTTCACAAACTTTCTGAAAGATTTATGAGAAGGAATTACTTCACACTCCATTCTATAAGGCCCATATTACCCTGATACAAAACCCAGACAAACATACCTCAAGAAAATGAAACCACAGGATCCCCTTTATTAATAAAAATGCAAAATTATCAGCAAAATGCTATCTAACCAAATGCAGCAATATAAGTAGAGATGTATGCCATGACCAAGTGAGTTTATCACAGGAATTCAAGGTTGATTTAATATTCGAAAATCAGTTAACATAATACACCATTTCAATAAAAACAAAAAAGAAAAAAGCCATATAATCAACTCAGTATATGAAAAAAAAAACGTATTTGACAAAATGCAACATGCTTTCTTGATTAAAACAAAACAAAACTCAATAAGCTAGGAATAAATAGAGAGAACTTTCTCAACCTGGTGAAAGACAGCTATGAAAAACCCATATCAAGTGGCATAACCAATACTGAGATCAAAAGTTTGCCCCCAAGACCAGGTACAAAACAAGGATGCCTGTTCTTACTAGTTTTAGTCAGTTTTGCATTGAGGATTTGGCCAGGGCAATTGGCAATGAAAAAATAAAGTGACATCCAGATTGGAAAGAGAGAGGTAAAAATCTCTATTTGCATAGGACACAAATGTATATAGAGAATTACAAGGAATCCAAGTTAAAGAACTATTCGATGTCAGGGAAATGCAGACAAGGTAGTGCAAAGGGCCCATCTCTTCATAGAAACCTCAAGACATCAAGCAAAACTGTCTGAATCAATTTTGTCAAAGGTTCATAGAAACCCAGCAAATGATGGATTGAAGAAAGACAATATATAGCAGTAAGAAAGTTTTGTGTCATTTTCATTTGCCTTTGCCACACTCTCTTGTCCTTGCCTTATACACAATATATAAAAGTGTAATTTGTGGCGATAGCAATGTAATCACAACATAGGTGGGTAGAACTATTTAGAAGGAGTTTTTGCATGTTATTGAAGGTAAATTGATATAAGTTCAAACTAGATTTAAAAATTAGGATGGTGGTTGTAATCTCTGCCATAACTACCAAGTAAATAGCTAAAAATAAAGAGGTTGAATCAGCAATCAAAAAATATCTCAATAAAAATATGTCACAGACCAAATGGCTTTACTCGTAAATTCTTTTTTTTAAGATTTTATTTATTTATTTGACAGAGAGAAAAACAGAGAGGGAACACAAGCAGGGAGAGTTAGGGAGAGAGAATCAGGCTTCCCACGAGCAGGGAGCCCAATGTGGGGCTCAATCCTAGGACACCAGGATCATGACCTGAGCCGAAGGCAGTCACTTTACCAACTGAGCCACCCAGGTGTCCCTTTACTCATAAATTCTATTAACTATTTAAAGAAGAATTAACACCAATCCACAGATCCTTCTTAAATTCTGTAAAATAAATAAATAAATGAATAAATAAGAGCAGGGAATAGTTCCTAACTCTCACTACAAGACCAGTATTACCTTGATACCAAAGCCAAAGATACCACAAGAAAATCAATATGCCTTATGACTATAGATTTAAAAATCCTCAAAAGTACTATAGGATGAATACAGTATCATAATAAAATGAATATACACTATGACTAACAGGGATTTTTTTTCCCAGAAATTCAGAGGTGGTTCAACACAAAATATATGTAATATACCACATAATTAACAGAATGAAGAAAAAATAATCATTTAAACTGATGGGGAAAAAGCATTTGATAAAATACAGTACTCTTTCATTTAAAAAAAACCCACAAAAGTCAGAAAGCTAGGAATAGAGGAAATTATCTCAATATAATAAAATCAATATAGGAATAACTAACAGTCAAAAAAATTCTCAAGGGTAAAAAACTGTAAGTTTTCACACTAAAATCAGGAATAAGACAAGAACATCTACTTTTATTACTGCTATTCACATTGTACTAGAGGTAATGGTCAGAAAAAATTAAGCAAGAAAAAGAAACAAAAGCCATCCATATTGGAAAGGAAGAAATTGAACTATTTTTATTCACTGATGACATGACCATTTATGTAAAAATACCAAACGAATTCATGCCAAAAAAAAAAAGAACCAAATTATTCAAGCTAATAAATGAATTCAGCAAAATGATAGGACATAAAACCAACACACAAAAATGAGTTACATTTCTATATTCTAACAACTAACAATCTGACAAGGAAATTAAGAAAATAATTTCATTTGCTATAGCAAGAAAAAGAGTAAAATACTCGGGAATAAACTTAACCAATGAGATGAAAGATTTGTAAACTGAAACCACATAACACTTCTTTTTTTTTTAAGACTTTATTCATTTATTTGACAGAGACAGAGTGAGAGAAGGAACACAAGCAGGGAGAGTGGAAGAGAGAGAAGGAGGCTTCCTGCCAAGCAGGGAGCCAGATGTGGGGCTCCATCCGGGACCCCAGGACCATGACCCAGGCCAAAGGCAGACCCCCAATGACTGAGCCACCCAGGCGCTCTCTACATAACATTTCTGAAAGAAAATTAAAAAGATCTGAATAGGGGTGCCTGGGTGGTTCAGTTGTTTAAGCGACTGCCTTCAGCTCAGGTCGTGATCCCGGAGACCCAGGATCGAGCCCTACATCGGGCTCCCTGCTCGGCAGGGAGCCTGCTTCTCCCTTTCTCACTCCCCCTGCTGTATTCCCTCTCTAGCTGTGTTTCTCTGTCAAATAAATATTTTTTTTTAAAAAAAAAAGATCTGAATAAATGGAAAGACTCCTGTTTTCATGGACTAGAATACTTAATATTATGAAAAGAGCAATACTATCCAAAGCAATTTACAGATTCAGTGTAATTCCTATAAAAATTGCAATGACATTCTTTTTTTCCAGAAATGAAAAAACTGTTTCTCAAATCTGCATGGAATTGTAAGGACACTAAATATTCAACACAATCTTAAGAATAACAGTTGAAAAACTCAAACTACCTGATTTAAAACTTACTACAAGACTTACTTCAGTAATCAAAATAGTAAATAGTCCTGGGATAAGAATAGCCATACAGTCAATGTAGAATTGAAAGTCCAGAAATAAACTCACATAGACATATAACCAGTTGATTCCATTTATATAAAATATCCAGAATCAGTAAATCCATAGATGTGGAAGGCTGACTGGTAGTTGCCATGTGCTGTGGATAGATGGGAATAGAGTAGGACTCCTCACGGTACACAGGGCTTAATTTGTGTTGAATATAAATATTTGGGAACTAGACAGAGGTAGTTTTCACACAACACTGAATGTACTAAATGCCATTTAATTATACACTTTAAAAAATCTTATGGGAATTTCATCATGATAAAAAATTATTAGAAAAAATAAATACATTTACCAAGGTTGCAGAATTAACGATCAATATAAAAAATCAATTGTATTTATATCCACTTATAATGAACAATCCAAAAATAAAAGTTAGACAACAATTATTTTTGCAGGAATATCAAGATCATAAAATACTTAGGAATAAATTTAAGAAAAGAAGTCCCAAACGTATACTTCGAAGAACTCAAAATGTTGTTCAAAAAATTTAGGGGTGCCTGGGTGGCTCAGTTGGTTGAGTGACTGCCTTCAGCTCAGGTCATGATCCTGGAGACCAGGGATCGAGTCCCACATCGGACTCCCTGCTCTGTGGGAAGCCTGCTTCTCCTTCTCTCACTCCCCCTGCTTGTGTTCCCTCTCTGGCTGTGTTTCTCTCTGTCAAATAAATAAAATCTTTAAAAAAATTTTTTAAACAAACCTAGGTAAATGGAAGGACAACCTTGTTCTTGAATCAGAAAACCTAATATTGGGGTGCCTGGGTGGCTCAGTCAGTTAAGTATCTGTTTTCAGGTCAGGTCATGATCCCAGAGTTCTGGGATGGAGACCTGCATTGGCTCCCTGCTTGGCAGGAAGTCTGCATTTCCCTCTCTCACACCCCCTGCTTGTGTTTCCTCTCTAGCTGCATTTCTGTCTGTCAAATAATAAATAAATAGATAAATAAATAAATAAATAAATAAATAAATACCTAATATTATTAAGATGGAAATACTCCCCAAAATGATCTAAAATTTTACCCGAATCTCCTCCAAAACCCCAACTGGTTTGCAGAAATTGACAAGCTGATCTTAAAATTTAGGGGACCCAGAATAGCCAAATAAACCTTGAAGAACAACAAAGTTAAAGGACTCATATTTCCCAAATTCAAAACTTACTATGAAGTTACAATAACCAAAACAATGTGAAGCTAGAATAAGGATAGATATAAAAATCAATGGAATAGAATCATGAGTCTGAAAATAAATCCTCGCATTTACATTAAACTGATAATTGATAGGACAAGACAATGCAATGAGAAAAGTATTTCCAACAAATGGTGCTGGGTCATACCATATATAAAATTAATTGAAATGAACAAAAGACCTCAATATAAGAGATAACACCATAAAAGCTCTTAGAAGAAAACAAGGGTATAAATCTCCATGCTTTTGAAATAGACAATTATTTGTTAGATAATACCAAAAGCACAAGATACAAAAACAAAAATTTTAAAAATGGATATCATCAGAATTAAAAGCTTTTATGGTATAAATGAAACCACCTAGATATGAAATGGTGACCCACAGAATAGGAGGAAATATTTGCAGAAATATCTGAGAAAGGATTTAGATTCAGAATATATAAAGAAATCTTACAAGTCAATAAAGAACAAACCATCCAATTAAAAAATGGGCAAAGGAGCTGTGTAGACATTTCTCCAAAGAAGATACACAAGTAACCAATATGCATGTAGAAAAGGTGTTCAACATCATTAGCCATGAGTGTAACTCAAAACTACAATGAAGTACCATTCTACACTCACTAGGATGGGTTAAAAAAAAAGATAAAAACAAGTATTTGTGAAGATGTGGAGAAATTGGAAGCCTTGCAACTTATTGAAAACACAAATTGATGCAACCACTGTGGAAAAAGTCTGGTCATTCCTCAGAAAGTGCGATATAGTTACTTTTTCGCTTGGCAGGTGTGTGCCAAGGGAAAAGTCCCAGCTATATACCTAAGAGAATTGAAAACATATGTCCATACAAAAACTTTTATATAAATAAATGACAAAAAATGTCGACAAAACTGATGAATGGAAAAGTAAAACGTAATGTATCTATACAATGGAAATGGAGTTTTGATACAGAACTATAACTCTTTTGAAGTAATGACAACATAGATGAAGCTTGAAAACATTGTGTGGAGTAAAAGAAGCCAGACACAAAGGTTCATTATGCAGTTATTGTGATGTGAGAGAGGTGAACACTAGAGCTCCCTCCTTTTATAGGGAGCTCTAGTGTTCCAGTCTTTGAGTTGTATATACTGGAAGGCAGACATACTAATAAAGCACTTAACATGCAGTCATATAGGCCTATGACATCAATCAAGTATGTGATTGAAAAAAATTCAAAGAGCACACAAGTTATGTTTTGAATGATTTGTGTAATGGAAACAGATATCAAAAGAGAGCTACACATTTGTATGTAGGAAACCAAAGATATATTTTTGACTTTTCTTATAATATTAAAATGCTAATTAGCTTCAGGCAAAAACAATCTGTGTCAGTTTCTGGTGACTGTCCCCTTAAGAAATGTAAATGCATCCATAAAAAAGCTTTTCTTGAAGAGAATCAAATCGTTGAAAAATAATATTTCCAACATTTTCTTAACAATCAACTTTGTGAGTCTATTTCAATAGGTACCGAGTCCTCCATGCACATGCTCCACTTCCAACTTCAGATCGTAGAGATTATAGCTCTTCCCACTAATTGGTCTCATAACTCCTGATTCAGAATTCAGAATTTCCAATTCAGAAATTGGTGATCGCTAGTATTTGAGGAGTGTGTGCCAGTCTACTCAGCATGTTTTTATCTCTTGGCTCACAGGATCCTCGGAAACAGGCGTTATTACAATTCTAATTCCCAGATCTGGAAACTGATGCTCTGGCAGGTTAAGTGTCTTGCCCACAACTCATGAGTATGGATCCCAGATACAGACTCAGATCCCAAGCCCTGCACTTCCACCACAGTAGCCACACAAACTGGAATTGGGAAGTTCCTGACCAAATGTCCCAGTTTCATTTTCAGCCTCCTCTGGCACGTTTCCACTGTCACCACCCACATTCTGTGAGACTAAGACCCTGTAGATACAGGGTGAAAACACCTTAAAAAAAGCTCTAGTATTCATATTAGGGCTGTGGTGAAATACCCACTGTATCAATTATACAATTTTTGTCCTGAAAAAGAACGTGGCTGGAAAAGACAATGTGGTAGCCTCTAAATGGCTAAGCTATAAATTGCCTTTATGAGTGTACAAATAGTAAGCCTTGAAGCATTGGTCTGCCTCTGGCAAGAACCCTGTGGCTTTGTTATTATTCTGTGCTGGTTCCTTTGCTCTTCATAACATCAGGTTCTCCCAGATGGGTATATTCTATTTTGGAAGCAATGAAATGCTGAAGCCGAAGCAACCCTGAACACATCCTCAATTCCAAAATGACACTGGAACAACATAAACCATTAGGCTCTGGTCCCCAGACAAGCTGCGAATGAGTACTGGGCCAGGTCACAATGGGCATCCTGACATCGATGGCTTAATGGTACCCTGTTTGTGGGCACACTGATATTAACCCTTGGTTAAAACAAATAACATTGGATAAAAACATTGTTGTTTCATCTTTGCTATGGCTCTATTGTGAGGTGAGATACACATTAGAGTGGGAGTCTGGAAATTCTATCACAAACCCCCAGTATAATTTCCCAGCCATGTGATTCAGACCTCATCTAGATTAGCTTACTGTCTTTTTTTTTAATTTATTTTTTTAAAGATTTTATTTATTTATTTGTCAGAGAGAGAGAGAGTGCACAAGCATGGGAACAGCAGGCAGAGGGAGAAGCAGACTCCCCATTGAGCAAGGAGCCTGATGTGGGACTCCATCCTAGCACCCGGGATCATGTCCTGAGCCGAAGGCAGACACTTAATTGACTGAGCCACCAAGGCGTCCCATAGCTTACTGTGTTTTTAATGTCAGAGAAACACCAAGTCCACAGGTATAGATCCAAATGTTAAAACACCTAAAAATTGTATTTTTACTGGAAATGACAATATTAACAATGGCATTTTGAAGAAAAGAGCCCTTGGTGAGGAGAAAATCCTAAGGAAAAAAACAAACTTTAGTGAGTCTGAAGGATGATCATGTACCTAAATATTTAATACATAAACGTACATTATTTTATGCCTGGTATTATTAGGCTGATATTGAATACTCTTGACATTCCATCAAACTGAAGCATGTGTATAGAAATTCTGGCTCTGAGTATGTTCATTGCAAAGGGCTTTCCAGACAATTAGCTAATAGCGCCTGTGGGGCAGGCATAGAACTCAGAGTGATTATAATTAAGCTCTTCAGACCTGAACAGGCGGCAGGGAGACCCTCTCCTCTGTGTTTGTCATGAGAAAATCTGACATACTTAACAGCTCAGGGGAACAGCCATGCCAAATTGACACACCAACTGTGAAAACCTTCGGGGCTGAACTATTATTATTATTACTCTGGTCGCTCTCTTCCTCATGGCTTTGAATCATCCCCGGCTTTCACGAAGGGTCTAGTGCCAGCAGTTAATTACAAAGTTCTAGCCCTGAGTATGTTCCTGCTATTGGGACCCACCAGTCACTGAGTATGGTCTTTAAAATCCCTTTCAAATTTACCAACTGCCCTAATGTGTACATCTTTCACAGAAGGATGAAGGTGAAATTGGCAGGTGAGCCTGAAGATTAATGTTCACTGTTTGTTTCATTATCCTACCAGTTTCAAAACTTAACAACTGATACACAGATTTTCTTCCCATTCTTACAAAGAAAAAGAACAAGATATTCTTAGACACAGGCTTGTAAACCTTCAAAGAGGGTTGTTGTTGTTTTTTTCTCTCCTTGCTCTTTTTCTTTATTACCAGGACAAATGGATCAGAGTCTAATCTGATCACTATGGTGGTACTTGAGCAGCAATTTTGATGTGATCAGAGGATTATTTTCAGCATCCTCACACACTTAGACTATTCATTTCATTTTTAGTATGTCAACCAACGTGGCAGACATCTTTGTCAAAAAGCATTTCCGGAATCTCAATGCATTACCTCTTTGGGATTATGTGTCTGGAACATATAGCAGCCAATTTAGAATTATGGTAATAATCTCTTACAAGCTCACAAAAAGTAAAAATGCATTGAACTGGGGCAGCACTAAGCTTGATTTTCACAGAAAGCCTCCTCCTGCTCTCTTCCAGTTAGAACTAATTTTACAATTCAAAGATCATCTAATAAGAATATACAAGTGGTATGTTTTCCCATCACATGTAAAATCTCTAATGCTAAGATTTAGCACCTAAAATAGTTTTAAAAATAAGCACCAAGTGTGGTAGTGCATGCCATTAGCACAATTGTAAAAAAGCAAGTCAAATCACGCTAAGAGCTTTATCACTCAGAAGGATCCGTCAGACTCCTGCCTGGGTGGAACACAATTCTGGGTCTGTGTATAGTTCCTGTCATCCAAGAATATATAAGTAGGGGCAAAACACAAATACAAGAAATAAAAGAATGCAAATGATTTAATTTTTGACTAGATAGCAACAGCAGATTTCCCATTATGGACTTCTGTGTTATATAGCTCCCCTCCCTTATTCACAATACTTTTATTTTTATTTACTTTTTTTATTACATTATTTAATTTTTTCAGTGTTCCAAGATTCATTGTTTATGCTCCACACCCAGTGCTCCATGCAAAACGTGCACTCAATACCCACCACCAGGCTCGCCCATCCCCTTACTTCACTCTCTTCCAAGACCCTCAGTTTGTTTCTAAGACCAAAGTCTCTTACGTTTCATCTCCCTCCCTGATTTACCCCAGTTCACATTTCCTTTCCTTCTCCTACTGTCCTCCATATTACTCCTTATGCTCCACAAGTAAGTGAAACCAAATGATATTTTACTTTCTCTGCTTGGCTTATTTCACTCAACATAATCTCCTCCAATCGGTCCATTTTGCTATAAAAGTTGGGTATTCATCCTTTCTGATGGAGGCGTAATATTTTTTTGTTTCACACAAAGTGTTTGAAATCTGGGGTGTATTTTGCAATTACAGCACAGGTTTGTATTGACTGGCCACATTGTAAGTTGATAATCACATGTGGCTAGATTGCAAAATAAAAGTTTTGGACTTCCATTGATACATGTGATGAATTGGATTACATTTACTCTATGGATTATTCATCTCAGTGTTACTATTTTTATTTTTTTACTACATTCGTTTAATTGTTGGCCTCCTGTCATTTACTTCCATGTTTGCAAGGTTATCAAGTAGTGCCTTCACAAGGGGTGACAGGGTCTAATTGAAACAGGCTCTCTTCAGTAAAGGGTGTTGACTTTCCTTTAGGGTACCCAAAGATGCTGCTTGCCTGGGGATGTAATAAACTCATCGAAAGATTAATTAAAATTAGGTATGAAAAAATATATTCTATCACAAACCTATGACTAATATAAATCCTGCAGAATAAAGCCCTAGGTCCCTACTGCAATTTTGTGTGCCCTCCAACAACTGAACTCTTGCCTTCTATTCAGGCTTCCTTCTCTCCACTGCCACAAAACAGCCCCATGATCTTACTGATTTACTTGCAGTAATCACGCCCAAACCTATAAGAGTGGTGTTTTTACACTGTGCTACAGGTAAAGAATATCAAGTTTGGTGGGGTTCAATGACTTGCCCAAGTTCACATATATGCTGAGAGAGAAAGCTGGGAACCAGATATTCTTTTTTATTTTATTTTATTTTATTTTATTTTATTTTATTTTATTTTATTTATTTTTAGTTTTAATAATTTATTTTATTTTTTTTCAGTGTTCCAAGATTCATGGTTTATGCACCAAATGGAAACAGATCTTCTGACACCTTTGCAGAGCACATCTCACTCCATAGGAGGCAAGAAGGCTTCGACTCAGCAGACCCTTTGGAAAGGGTATCCTTAACTACTCAAATGATAGCTTGAGAAGCCAGGCCAAGCTTATAAATTGCTTATCATTAGCTTGTTGCTCTGCATGAGACAAACACAATATTTTACTGCAAGATTTGACTTGTGTTTTGAAGTAAAATACTGTACACACTCACCAACTACAGAGAAGCAAGGAATTTATGTTTTTGTTTCCATTTCAAATCATACTGTTTAACTTCTGTTATTTCAAAGGCTGATCAATCTTAGAGCTTGACAAGGTAATTTGAGGGAACATTACAATTGATGGCTTTGAAACTACTGTTGTGGCTTTGGGTTTTCCTCCTGTTTTTTTCCAAAAACCCAGTATTTTATGTGGGTGAATAAAAAGTTGTTTTCATTTAGGAAATTGTTGGTATTAAAGGAATGAGTCTGTTGGTTAGCAAATTTTTTAGAGGAAAGACCATGCAGTGACACATAGAAATCATTTCTTCACTTTTGAAAAGAATGTGGCTTTATAATTGTCCAACCTATTTGCCTTCATGCTTCTTCTTGATTCTTTCCAAAGCCTGCCTTATGCAGCATGACATCAGTAAATCAAAGTGTAAAAAAATAAAATGTGTACATCCTACTTTACTAGGGCTTATTCATTATATTTTACTGTTGTCATCACTGAAGTCAATAAATAATCAAGAACACATAATCAGCCACATCTCTCAGAGCACTACCAAAGTGTGATATGTAACCATCAGTTAATTTCAAAATTTCTAAAGTGCCTGAATAGAGACCGCAAAAGCTGGTTACCAACCAGCTTCGATGTTATGAAGGTCACGGTCAGGCAGATGTAAGATAGTGTCTTGAGCATACAGTGTATCAAAAGATTAGAGATGCAGTTATTGGGAGCATGAAGAAGCTACCACAAGAAGCTACCACAAGAAGCTACCACAAGATACCAAAAGTATCCCTAATTTTGGACATAGTAAAGAGAAAGTCTCTGAACAAGAAATGGAGAGTTCCTAGTTGGCAATCAAGGGGATTACATAATAGATAGCAGGGTCCCAGGCATTGATCTAATGAACTGTGACGGAATAATTTCTGATTGGCATTCTATCAATTGGTCAGTTTTAGATAAGTAGGACTTCTTATACCTCCCCCAACATCTTCAAAGAGAAAACAAACAAAAGGCAAATATTTAATTATTAGAACAAGTCTTGATTGATATATATGTGAAAATTTATAATTATTGAATATATCATCAAAAATGAGTTTTAAAGTATATTTGGAAATCATTCTTTTTACAAAAGCAGCAACAAATAGAAAATACCTAGGAATTTAAATGATGTGGAAACTCAAAACTACTAAAATACAAAAGAAGAAATATTTGACAACATAGATGGACATACCATGTTTCTCCATTACGTAAGTCAGCATTCTAAAATTACCAGTAATCTCTAAATTAATTTAAAAGCATAATACAATTGTAACCAAAAATCCAAACATGATTTTTTTAAGACTGGGATAATAGTGAGCCTCTGACCCAAGCATGACCAATCCTGTGCTGAATGAGCTATTCAAATGATTTTATTGAAGATTTGAATTAAGAGATGCAGAGAGTAAGTCAGATAGTGATGCCATTACGTCCAGGTGGAGAAGGAAGTAATAGGGGATCAGAACGGCAGCGAAGTCTCTCTGCTGAAAGCAGTGTACCAGTGAAATAGAGCCTCCGAGTTGATCCTGACTTTCTCATTCCTGTTCCTATTTTCTGAGATCTTTTGTGAAATTGCTTATATTTTCTTTGATAAAAGTCCTCTTACTTGAGCTACTTTGAGTTTTCATCAGTTGACCAAAAGAACCCCTTATCTATGTGATTATTTCTGGGTAGAGGCATTGTGTTTTTATGTTCATTGTGCCTTTATAAATTCTACATTTATCCAACATTACTTTTATAATCAAGATTTAAGAAGAGTTCTCTTGGGGCACCTGGGTGGCTCACTCAGATAAGGATCTGCCTTTTGCTTAGGTCCTGATCCCAGGGTCCTGGGGTCAAACCATGTAGGGAATCCCTGCTCAGCAGGGGGTCTACTTCTCCCTCTGCCCCTGCTCCTATTCTCTCTCTTTTTCTCTCATTCTCACATGTGCATGTACATTCTCTGTCTCTTTCTGAAAAAATAAATAAAATCCTAAAAACATAATTTTTATTAAATAAATAAATAGATAGATAGATAGATAGATAGATAGATAGATAGATAAATGAAGTTCCTAGTGGACCTAAAAGGGAACTATGCTAAGTGAAATAAGTCAGACAGAGAAAGATGAACACCATATGGTTTCTCTTATATGTAAAATCTAAAAAAGCAAAACAAATGAATAAACACAAATGCAGAAAGAGACACATAAATGCAAAGAACAAACTTGTAGTTGCCAGAGGGGAGGGAGGGGATGGGCAAAAATGGATGAACAGGAGCAGGAGGTACAGGCTTCCATTTATGGAATCAATAAGTCACAGGGATGAAAGATACAGCACAGGGAATATAGTTAATGGTGTTTTACTGTATTGTATGGTGATGGATGGTAGCTGCATGTGTGGTGAACATAGCACAATGTATAGGGTTGTTGAATCACTATTTTGTACACATGAAACTAATGTGACATTGAGTGTAAACTGTACTTCAGTTAAAATAAAAAGAGGTATCCAGAACCACAGCCCTGGAGGAATTGGATACAGGGAATTCAGGCAGGGCACTGCATTATTCTGGGGCCACCTTTAACCAATAGTTGTTACTGATCTATAATTGTAAATTTGCACTGCAGTTTCTGCAAGTGGAAGTAAAATACTCAAACGAAGGACACTTTCTTCTTATTCTCACAATAATGTTTGTGTGGACTAGCAACATCTTTGTTAAGTAGTTTAGCAAAGAGGGAGTTAGCACAGCGTACCAGGTGTGGTTTCAGTGCACAAAAGTAAGTCAATATTGTGAGAAATAAGGTATTAGCAGAAGAGAGAAACAAGTCACTCATGTCAGAGATGGATCATAACCTGTTAGATGTCTACAGGAATTTGGAACTTGAACTTGGATGATTTAAGAATGCCAGTAATATAGCAAAAGCAGCCTCTGAGCAGAGAAAAAGTATGTGAAAATGATACCATTACATGTGAGTAAAAAATTGCACATATGTTTACTTACATATGTTTGGTGGGTTTTTGTATGTCAATTTTACCTAGCATTTGAGCACAATCAGTATTAGCCTCTCTTATGTTCTATGAACAGCTGTAGTAAGCATGAGACATCCCTTGTATTTTGGTCCTGTCCCCACATTTAGTGGGTTGGACAAGACGACTTACTGCAAAAATGGCTATGCAGAAAGTTATTATATTTAGGGTGTCATACTCAGTATCATTTTGTGCTGGAGGAAAGCAGAAATAAAGTCAAAGAGCTATTAGCTCAATATCTAAAAATGATGGAATACAGCCATCTCATTGACCAGACAACTTATTAAGTAAATGTAATGATAATATGTCTTGACATGACCAATTTTAGCAAAAACTGTTCTAATCCATAATATAATTGAATGTAAACAGCGCATTAGATAAATCAGATGCACCCAGAAACCCTGTAAGAGAAATTAGTCTGAATAACTCATTCTATACTTCAGGAGGACCCAGAAATTTTGCTTAGAGTATGAAAGTTCCTGTTTTGAGTGTATATCATTTTTGTTTAAGTAATATAACATCTGAAATAATGATGTCAGTCCCAGATATATAATTTGGAGTATCTATAAGAAAATAGTTATGCAAGCTCTTCAAGTATCTTTTACCATAGTGGTTAATTTTATAAAGAATAAAATTTTTAAATATATGAAAAGTATTCTACACACACACACACACACACACACACACACACACACACACTAAAATGTTGGGGGGAAAAAAGCCACTTTCAGTCCAATGGTTCTCTTGTATAGCTGCTTGGAAAGGACAGCTCCCCTTGACTATTACCAAGCAGTACTATCTCTTTGTTGATACAGCCAAGGAGCTTTACCTCCCTTCCAGTTTATCCATCACAAACTTCACCATGAAGCCTTGCTGGTGGAGAAAGGCAAAGGTGTTGTCTCGCCTCCCTATTTCTGGATAACCTCCAGGTGACAGATCACCTCCCGCACACTCTTATTTAACAGGTATCTGTCTTCAGCTGCCAGGTCACCTGCACATGGAGTGAAGGTGTTCAACTGATCAGAAGCAAATGACAAAAACAACACAGGGATACTCAAATGTCTTTGATGGAAGAGTGAATTCTGATATGCACATGTGATGGTTTATGGGTGTTGTTTTTGTTAGAATTTGTAGGTAAGATCAATATAGAAACACCAAGGCAGTTAACAGCAAAATTTCTTCATTTCCACCTATACAGATCCTTTTAAGTGAGGATTTCAGCTACAGGACTATGGATGAGTGCATTCATTTTGTTTCACATTTCAATACCAGTAGTTTACAATTAGTGTGCTGGAATGTAGTGATGGTCCTTAAAGACCTCACGAGTGCCTCCAAGTTTTTACCAATGCATACAATTTGTTTTTTGAAAAATAAGGACACATACCCCAGGTGACCTTTATCAGGTAGAGATAGATGGAAGCTGAGGGATCCTGGGACACAACTCAGAGTGGTGCAAAACTGGATGCATGCTGTGAGATGCATAAGAAAACCCTCTGACTGTATCTAAAATGAAGCCAAGCCAGGACTATCAGCAGTTTTATCAACACAGGACCACATAGGTTTGGAACACAAGTGAATAGTGTAACAACTGTAGAAATAACTTTTTTTTCCATTTTTTGGAATTTCTTTTTTAGAAGTGATGTTTACTTTTTACATCCTTCAGTGCTGCCATCATAAATTCTCATATTGAAAGGTGTGTCATGAACACAGCAAGGTGAAGAATCAGTTTACTTATTGGCTCATGGCCCACCTTAATGGCCTCATTTTAACTTAATTACTTCATTAAAGGCCCTATCTCTAAAAACAGTCACATTCTGGGGAGCCAGGGGGCTTGGGCTTCAACATATGAATTTAGGAGAGACACAATTCAGCTCCTAACTGACAGTTCATTGCTACCATCTGGATTGCAGGTTTTGGGTGACTTTGGCCCATTCTGCTGTCTCTCTTCATTCCCATATTATGGACCAGATTGATTAATTTTAACATCCACATGGACACATAACCAACATTCTCACTTCACAAATCTTCAAAATATCACAGTAATAACTCCCAGGAGCACTCCAAGAACCTCACTCCAAAGCAGCTTTTCCTCAAAGGTGAACTTGCTATAATGCCCCCCCCCCCTCCTCAGATATCCCAGTGGAAAGACAGCCATAACTACTGGAGCCAGAAATTTTAGAAAGGAGGGGATTGTCTGGTTTAAGAAAATGCTTTTAAAACTGATGTAGGAATGTCAGACAAGTCCTCAGGTTATAGTTTGGTGGGAGAAAAAGGAAACTAAACTAGATTGAACCTTCAGTAATATGGGGTAAACAGTAATCAAAGAGAAAAAGTCAAGGGAGACAAGACAGACAAGGAGAGTGCTCTGTTTCATAGCAGAAAGCTGGAGCCTGAATTGGTAGAGTGATTTTTCAAAACAGGTTTGTTCAAACATCCCATTTTAAGAGATTTGTGTTCTGTGATGTGATCTCCTATGAAGTTTGCTTTATATGAGACCTCTTCCATGTGGCTTCTCACATGTAGAGGCCATAGAAAATTGGTAAATCTGCATCTGGTTTGGCAAGGAAGGAATAGGGGCAACATACACAAAGTGAAAGGCTCACCCATTAAACTGGTGTGGCTTCAGGAAGCCTAGAACCTGAGAGGATAAAGTCTCTGCTTTTAGCACTGAATCTGTAGAGGCAATGGGAAGAATGAGGCTTTCATGACACAAGAATGGGGATTCCAACCAATGTCATCTGCATCTGAAGTACAGTGTTACACAGCTAATTGTGATAAACCTTGTCTGTCTTTCCAGCTCTCATTGTTTTTTTTTCCCCTGAAAAGTATTCCCATTTTACCAGTACCACACTTCCTGGTCTTATTTCATCCCCTTTCCAATCTGAACCTCATTATCTACTACATTAAGTATTTCAAACTACATTCTTTCCTTTTTCTACATATGATGTTTTAATTTTTTTAATTTTTTTATTATGTTCAGTTAGTCAGCGTATTATGAAATATTACTCAGTATGATGGAATATTACTCAGCCATCAGAAATGATGAATATTTACCATTTTCATTGACATGGATGGAACTGGGAGGGATTATGCTAAGTGAAATAAGTCAAGAAGAGAAAGACAACTATATGGTTTCACTCATTTGTGAAACTTAAGGAATAGAACAGGGGACCACAGGAGAAGGGAGGAAAACTGAATGGGAAGAAGTCAGAGAGAGAAACAAACCATGAGAGAAGAGACTCTGGACTCCAGGAAATAAACTGAGGGTTATAAAAGAGAGAGGATGGGGGATGGGGTGAGGGGGATGGTTATTAAGGAGGGCACATGTTGTGATGAGTGCTGGCTGTAATATGCAACTAATGAATTGTTGAACACTACAACAAAAATTTATCATGTACTATATGCTGGCTAACTACTTTCTGTCTTCTAGTTGTAATTTTCAAACGTATTTAATATTCCCCCTTAAAAATTGTTTGTAGAACCCCCAGATTCTGCCAATTACTAGCCCAATTCTCTGCTCCCTCTAATATCAAAATTCTTCAATGAATTTTTCTTTTTTTTTTTGGTAAAGATTTTATTTATTTATTTGAGAGAGAGTGAGATCCAGAGAAATCACACAGAGAGAGGAAGATATAGACTTGCCTATGAGTAGGGAGCCTGATGCGGGGCTCGATCTCAGGACCCTCATATCATGACCTGAGCTTAAGGCAGACACTTAACCAACTGAGGCACCCAGGCACTCCCTCAAGGAATTCTTCTTACCAGATATGGCACCTAATTACTTTCCATTTGCTTCTTATTTTACTCTTGACTTAGACTTTTGGTATCACCACTATGTTGTAATCTCTTCAATATCAGCAATGACCTCCATTTTGCCAAATTGTATGGCCAATTCCCAGACTCCATTTGTCATGAGTATTTGGCACAATTGATCATTTCCTCCAATTAAAGACAATTTTTTCACTTGGATTTCAGGATACCATGCTATTTCTCTCTGAATTAATTGTTCATCTCTTCTCTTCTTTGCTGCTACCTCTTCCTTAGTAAAGTCTAAATATTGTCATGACTTACAACTCAAATATCAGCCATTTCCTGTTTTTATCTGAATGAATTTCCTAGGTTTCTTCAGTGAGTATTTGGTTTTAAAATTAATCTATACCCTAATGTACCTCAAATTTATTCTTTTATTCCAGGCTTTCCCTCGAGTATCAAAGTTAATTATCCCCAACTGCCTTTCCAATATACTCTACTTGGAAAAATGACAAACTCAAACCTCCTTCCCATTTTCCCTGTTTCAAATAATGGCAATACTGTGGGCCTAGCTGTTGAGGCCATATCCTAGTTATCAAATTCTTTACATCCAAGCCCACATCCATCTGAAAACATAGTCTATTGACATATCAACCTTACCTTTAAAGTATTTCCCCCAATCCAAACTACTCCTCCCGCTTTCCCTGTTTCCATATTACTCTAAGAAGACACCAGCTCATAGCAAGAGTATTGCAGTAGCCAATTTATGTCTCCACTCTTGCCCTCTCCAGCCAATTCTCTTGGTGGCAGCCAAGGTGATCTTTTCCACATAAATTAGATCACACCACTCTCTAGTTCTCTAACCACCTACTGACTTCCTTCTACAGTCTAAGTCCTTTTAAAATGCATGTGATGCTTTCTGAAGCTCTGTACAATCTGAACCTTTACTGACCCAAACTTACCTCTTACATCTCTCCATTTTCTTCTCTGCCACCTAACAACACCCATGAGTACTTTTCTCTCCCTGAATACTCTTTCCTAGATCTTCCCTGGAATCACCTCTCATTTCATTAAGGCCATACTAAAACCAAATTATCCTCAGCAAGGTCTTGTCTGATCAACCTGTCCAAGATAGGCCTCTTGATAAGCCCCCATCTAACTGTTTACGTTTTTTTATTGTGCTACTTGACATTAGTTTATAATCTTGTTATTTATAGATGTAAATGTCATCCATACAACTCAAAACCAAAAAAAACCCAAATAATCTAATTAAAAATGGGTAGAAGACATGAACAGACATTTCTCAAAAGAAGACATTCAGATGGCCAACAGACACATGAAAAGATGCTCATCATCACTCATCATCAGGGAAATGCAACTCAAAACTACAATAAGAGATCACCTCACACCTGTTAAAATAGCTAAAATCAACAGCATAAGAAGCAATAGGTGTTGGCAAGGACACAGAGAAAAAGAAACCCTCATGCACTACTTGTAGGAAAGCGAACCTATGCAGACACTATGGGAAAAAGTATAGAGGTGCCTCAAAAAATTAAAAATATAATTAGTATTTGCTCCAGTAATCCCACTACTGAGTATTTACCCAAAGAATACAAAAACACTAACTTGAAAAGATATATACACCTCTATGTTCATTATAGCATTATTTACAATAGCTGAATTATGGAAGCAGCTTACACACACACACACACACACACACACACACGTGCATGCACACACGTGCATGCACACACACACACACAGTGAAAATTATTCAGTCATAAAAATATAATGAAATCTTGGGGTGCCTGGGTGGCTCAGTTGGTTGGGCGACTGCCTTCAGCTCAGGTCATGATCCCGGAGACCCGGGATCGAGTCCCACATCGGGCTTCCTGCTCGGTGGGAAGCCTGCTTCTCCCTCTCTCACTCCCCCTGCTCATGTTCCTTCTCTGGCTGTGTTTCTCTCTGTCAAATAAATAAAAAATTCTTAAAAAAAAAAAAAAGAAAAAGAAAAACAAATCATTCTTTAAAAAAAAAAAAAAATATAATGAAATCTTGCCATGGATGGATCTAGAGAGTATAATGCTGAGCAAAATAAGTCGGTCAGAAAAAGACAAATGCCATAAGATTTCACTCAGCTGTGGAATTTAAAAAAACAAACAAATTTAAAAATAAAAAAGAAACAAAACAATAAACCAAAAAACAGACTCTTAAGTACGGGGGGTGGAATGATTTAGCCTGGTGATGGGTATTAAGGAGGGCATGTATTGCGTGGAGCACTGGGTGTTACATACAAACTATGATTCATGGAACACTACATCAGAAACTAATGATGTACTGTATGGTGACTAACACAACATCTAGCATAATTCTATACTAGAATTAAAATTTTTAAAATAACATAAAGAAATAAAGAATAAAACAAAGAATTATAACTTTTAAAAATAAAATAAACTGTAAACTCCATAAGGACCTTGTTTCCTCATTTCAAAAAAAAAAAAACAACAGCAAAAACAACAAAAACCTTTAAAAATCCATTCTTCTAGTGCTTCACATTGACTAAACCCAAGTAAAGAAGACAAGAGTGTTCAGCAATACAGTCTATACAGGCCAAACTTAAGGGTAGAGAATACTATGGAGGAGTGGAAAGTGGATCTAGAGGTACAAATGGAAGGTATCCAACATAGTTAACCTCATGTCCTTTAGTCACCAGAGTTATCTTTCTGTCCAGTGAAAAGTTTGTATCTCTACACAAAGGACACATTCCGGGGATAGAGCTACACTGTCATCACAGAATGATATTGATTTGATCCTATTTCTGTCCCTAAAACTTAAAACATTAGCCATCATTAATGTACTTTACATAAGTTATTGGGATAAGGAGAAGATAGAAAAACAGATAACATAAACATAGCTGTTATGTCCCTGTTTCTATAGCCACCCTTAAAGCTTCTGAAGGTAGTCAGTGGTTGATGGAACAGGTCAGATACATAGTCAGCCTACCAGAGGGGACTCTGCAGGCGCCACCATACACTGCATCTCAGTGTTGGCCTTGCCCGTTTACAAATTGTATGTTCAGCAGTCACAACAGCCAGATAAATTTTTGTGAGACAAAAAACATTTTGTTGAGCTTATCCATGTCCTCCATCCCCACCATCATGCTTACTTTGTACATGGTCCTACTGACTAGAGGGTTTGTCGAAAGAGGCTATGAGGCACATTAACCTGTCATATGAATATTTCCATGTCCCAGGACAACTCCCAAAGTTCCATCTATGTAACCTTTCTTCAGACCACCTTTTCCACAACTATCCAGTCTTGTTTTATTTTTCAGTCAACATCCAGCCTGCCAACTTGTTAACCAGTGCTCGTGAATCAGTGTAGATTTGTATTTTGAAGTCATCTTTCATTTCACACAATGTTTTCAATTGAAGGTTGTAGCCATTGAGATTTCCCTCCATTGCTGCCTTCAGGGCCACCCCAAAACAGAGCAGAAGTGCCACAGACACAGAAATAGATCAGGCCTGTGTTTTTTCCTCTTCAGTTAATTGGTCATCAGGCATGCTATGAGGCCATGGAATTGGGCTGAGAAGGAAAATGGCAAATGATTAGGAAAAAGTATCTTGGGAGCCTGAGTTACTTGCCAGCACTATTTACTCATTTTTTTAATAGTTTGATTGTATAATACCCAGTTCATGCAAGTCAGTTCTTTGATATACTATAGTTTAGCATGCATTGTTTATTAGGTGCAATAACAATGTATGAGATTATTTTCAGAAGAATAATTCTTTTTCTACTACTCTCTCCAGAGCCTGGAAGACTCTCATTGATTTCCCCTTCTGGGGCTTGCAACAGACCTTCTAAGATCATGGGGTCTATTGTGATATAAGGCCAATGAGGCAGGGCAGTGGGACCTACTGATGAGCCTTTAAAAATTTCTTTGTTGCTTGATTGGTTGGTTTTATCCTTGGTCTTACTTGAGATTACCAGTCTTATTGGTTATCAGATAAGTAGGTCAAAGCAGCATGCCCAAATATGGGACATGTTGCCTCTAAAATCCAAATACAAACATTATATTTCTTTTTTTTTAACTTTAAATTTATTTTATTTTTTTTTAGTGTTCCAAGATTCATTGCTTATACCCTACACCCAGTGCTCCATGCAATACATATCCTCAGTACCCATCACCAGGTTCTCTCATCCCCCCAACCCCCTCCCTCCAAGTCCCTCAGTTTGTTTCTGTGTCCAAAGTCTCTCATGTTTCATTTCTCTCCCCGAATTACCCCACTTCTCATTTCCTTTCCTCCTACTACTGTCCTCTATATTACCCCTTATGCACCACAAGGAAGTGAAACCATGTGATACTTGACTTTCTCTACTTGGCTTATTTCACTCAGCATAATATCTTCCAGTCCAGTCCATGTTGCTACAAAACTTGGATATTCATCCTTCCTGATGGAGGCGTAGTATTCCATTGTATATATGTACCACGTCTTCTTTATCCATTCATCTGTTGAAGGGCACCTTGGCTCTTTCCACAATTTGGCGATTGTGGCCATTTCTGCTATGAACATTGGGGTACATATGGCCCTTCTTTTCATTACATCTGCATCTTTTTTTTTAAGATTTTATTTATTTATTTGACAGAGAGAAACACAGTGAGAGAAGGAACACAACAGGGGGAGTGAGAGAGGGAGAAGCAGGCTTCCTGCCAAGCAGGGAGCCCGATGTGGGGCTCATTCCTGGGTCTCCAGGATAATGACCTGAGCCAAAGGCAGTCGCTTAACCAACTGAGCCACCCAGGCACCCCTACATCTGCATCTTTGGTGTAAATACCCAGTAGTGCAATTGCAGGGTCATAGGGTAGCTTTATTTTTAATTTTTTCAGGAATCTCCACATTGTTTTCCAACGCAGCTGCACCAACTTGCATTCCCACCAGCAGTGTAAGAGGGTTCCCCTTTCTCCGCAGCCTCTCTAACACTTGTTGCTTCCTCTCTTGTTAATTTTGGTCATTATGATTGGTGTAAGATGGTATCTCAGTGTGGTTTTGATTTGAATTTCCCTGATAGCTAGTGATGATGAACATTTTTTCATGTGTCTGTTAGCCATTTGTATATCTTCTGTGGAGAAGTGTCTCTTCATGTCTCCTGCCCATTTTTTGATGTGTTCATCTTCTTTTTGGATGTTGAGTTTGAGTAGTTCTTTATAGAACTTGGATATCAGCCCTTTGTCTGTAGTGTCACTTGCAAATATCCTCTCCCATTCTGTGGGTTGCCTCTTTGTTTTGTTGACTGTTTCCTTTGCTGTACAGAAGCTTTTTATTTTGATGAAGTCCCAAAAGTTCATTTTCGCTTTTGTCTCCTTTGCCTTTGGAGACATGTCTTGAAAGAAGTTGCTGTGGTCGATGTCAAAGAGGTTACTGCCTATGTTCTTTTCCAGGATTTTGATGGATTCCTGCCTCACGTTGAGGTCTTTCATCCATTTTGAGTTTGCCTTTGTGTCTTTATATATAGTGTGCAATGCAAGTATGCAAGTAATACACCAATGTATTTCTCACTTTAGGAGAGAAATCAAAAAGACCCCTGAACCTTGGAATCTTTACTTGTGTGGCCAGTCCCTGAATCATTTACTCCTCAATATATGTAAAACTTCCAAAGGCATCATAGATGCCCTACTTCCTTCTTACTGAGTCCAGCTACCTTAATTTCATCAATTTAATGGACATTTATGTTGTTCTGTTGGTTAGCAATACAGTCTCATTTCCTCTAGACCAATGTTGTCTGATAGAAATATAATATGAACAAAGGCTCCCCAAGTACCTCTGTTGGTTAAGTGTGTGACTCTTGCTATTGGCTCAGGTCATGATCTCAAGGTCTTGAGTTGAGCCTGGCATCAGGCTCTGTGCTGGGGGTGGAGTATACTTAAGATTCTCTCTCTTTATCTCCCTCTGCCTCTCCCCACTCCCATTCACCCTCACTTCTCTCTCCCACAGGAAAAAAATATGAATATATATATATATGTATATGTATATATATATATATATATATATATTATATAAATAGAAAATGCAAACCACATTTACCCCCTAATATAATCTGGTACCACAATTAAAGAGTAAAAATAAAATTAGTTTAATAATATATTTCATTTAGCCTAATACAACGAAATAGTATTTCAATATATGACTAATATAAAAATATTAATAACATTTTTTTCATGTTCAGTTCTGGTACATATTTTATTCTCACAGCACATATATAATTGTACCAGCTTCATTACTTGTGGTCAATAGCCACATGTAGCTAGTGGCTACCAGATAGGTCAGCATAGCCTTATGCAATACAATGACAGAGAAGAGTTGTTGTTGAAATTCTTCATTTTATCTTTGCCATATGAATACAAATTGTTTCTGATTATCTATGCTGATATCAGTGGGGAAAATACAGTGATAGTAAATAGGTATCAGGGGCTATGTTTATTTCTGCAATAAAGAAGTAACATCTGGAATCACAGATTAGATTGCATCATCACCTGAGAAGGTCTGCAGCAATATAGAATCTTTCCTCATGATCCATCTGGTTCTGTATTGTCTGAAAAGGCAAACAAAATGGAGATATGGCAGGAATAACTATTTCTGCACCTCTCAATTTGTTGATGGTAGCAAAAACTCTTTCATTTCCTTAGGAGTGTGATATTGCCTTTGGTTTACTATCTTGTTACTAAGCATATCTATTATCATTATACATTTGGGGATTGGGGAAGTGACCACAGAAAGGGTCTGCACTCTTACTGGGCTCTCTCTGGGATAAATTCATGCCAGCACGTGACTTCCAGAAGTTCCCACTTTGATCAGTGTATTGCAGGGATATTTCTACTCTCTGGGTATTAGCAACAATTTAAACCCAGTAATAATAATCCCTAGAAAATCTATGTATTTCCCTTTTCCTAAGGCAATCACCCTGATAAATGTCCAAGGCCCCTCTAGAGAAAGTTTGGGAGAAGGATCACCATGTAGAGGAGAGTTGTATCTCAGCTGTGCCTCTGATTTAAAAACTAACTTAGGTCTGAGAACTAAATGAACAGTCATGAATCCCCACAACCAATCCTTTGGCATTCATAGGAAAGCAGATTGGAGGGGGTGATAAAGACCTTGGGTTCCCTGTCCCTCCTCCCTCCAATGTCTCCTCTGTGTTTCCTATCTATAGAGGCCAACAGGAACCCAGTGTACAGGCGAGCACACTGATGTTAGCCTGTCTCCCAGAACAGGTCAGTCTCCCAGAACAGACAACAGGGCAGAGAAGGGTGAAGAGCACACTTGCAGTGGCAGACAGAGGCTCTCTACAATAGATTCCAAACACACACACACACACACACACACACACACACACACACGTGCACTGATGTATCTTTTTTCAAAAAATACAGATTGATTTCATATTTACTGCTTTATTCCATGTACATCTCAGAAACCATTCTGTGCTGGTACACAGAAAAGTTTCTTATGTTTAACTACTGTATATGATTATCTATATATATATTATGGATATATTATAATTTATTTTACTGTCCTCCTGTATAGATAAATATTGGTTCCAAGTTTTGCCACTGCAAATAATATTTCAATGAATATCTTTATAAATATGTCATTTACACATGTAAATTTATATGTGTAAAATAAATGAATATCTTTATAAATATGTCATTTACACATGTAAATTTATATGTGTAAAATAAGTACTTTAATTACAATTCAATTTGTGACAAAAATTCACAAAGTACATTTTACACTTAGTTCTCTTATTCTATAGAACAGAGCTTCTCAATGGATATATCGCACAGCGCACTGTATGGTGACTTATAGGTGTGCCATTAGTAATAGTGTGGAGGTGGGGGCTCACCTCTATGTTGTGTTTAGTATAGAAACATTTTCTTTATTTTTTTTATAAATAGTACTTTCTATGTGGCTCATGATTTGAAAAATCTATATGTTAAATATCTATTACCTAATATGAGCAGAAATGAAATCGTTATATTTACATATCAGTTCCCCTTTCTCTCTTACACAACCCAAATTTCATTTATTATATGATTTGCTTTTGTATTCCCTTTAAGAATTTTCTGATGGATGTGGCAAGTTGGTCCTACCTGTTCTCTTTCTAGATGCTTCCATGTTGCAGTAACTAAAAAGCTGCAGTCTCCATTTTTCAGACATTTTTGTAGGTAGTTATAGTTCCAGGTGTAATTTATTTTTTTAAAGATTTTATTTATTTATTTGACAGAGAGAAACACAGCCAGAGAGGGAACACAAGCAGGGGGAGTGAGAGAGGGAGAAGCAGGCTTCCTGCCAAGAAGAGAGCCCAATGCTGGGCTCCATCCCTGGACTCAGGGATCATGATCTGAGTCAAAGACAGGTGCTTAATAACTGAGCCACCCAGGTACCCCTCAGATGTGATTTAGATTTAGTAAAGCATATGCACTCTCCTGAGCCCTGGGAGGCAGAGGTGACATGAAAATATTACTTATGCTATTTCTTTTGGCAAGCACTGTAACGTTGCACAGATTTAGACAGCAGCCCAGTCCGGTGACCAGCACTATGGGTGTCATGATGAAGAACATAGGATATTTATTCTGCTGGTGGGGACCAGGCATAGGACTGGGTCTGGATGCAGAAACATTAGCTCTACTCAAGGTCACTTTTTCCCCAGGGTGGTTTCTTAATCATGGGTTAAGCAATGTGGCTCAGGGTCAGGGTTCCTGATCTCTTCTCCAAGCCACGTAACTACAGTACATCTTTGCTGTGGATTTTATTTTATCATGGATTTGTTTCATCAAGTTTTCAAATTCATAAAAATCCACTTAGGCAAAACTTCCACTGTTCTGTTCCAAAATTTTCCTAAGTGTTCTTTATCTTTGATTTGTTTTTTTTCTATTCCTTTTCTCTTTTCCCTTTAAAAACAATCTGTCGGTGGGGCACCTGGTGGTTCAGTCATTAAGCGTCTGCCTTCCATTCAGATCCCGATCCCAGAGTCCCGAGACCCACATGAAACTTCCTGCTCTGTGGGAAGCCTGTTTCTCCCTCTTTCACTTCCCCTGCTTGTGTTCCCTCTCTGGCTCTGTTTCTCTTCATCAAATAAATAAATAAAATCTTCAAAAAAAATCTGTTGGTGCTTTCTATTCAAAGTAGAGTTTTGAAGAAGAAAGTTTTTTAAGTCTGTTGTGTTGGGCAGTTCCAAATAGGAAGGGGCCAGGGCTTTCAAGGCCTCAAGATGACGGCTCTTAGGAAATCTCCCTGGTGCACAGCAAAGTTCCTTATGACACAGACTTGTGTGAGTAAATGAGGTATCTGGGCTACAGTGACCAGGAATGTCAGAGCTGCTTCCTATACAGAGACTATCCTCCACCTCAACAACATACCACTCCTACAAATATTTCTTCTTCAATCTCTGTCAAAATGTCTCAGGAAGACCCCCAAATCCAGTTTGTGCACCAAATTTCCATTGCTTTGAACATCAAATATATTTTGTTTTAGTTATTTTCTCATAGAGTATGACACTCGCTTTGAAAACCAAATGAAGAATTATGCTCAGGGAATTTTGTCTGAGCTCTCCAGTCTCAAACATCTTCCTTTTCAACTTCTGCTGTCTTCCCTTTCTGCTTATGGTCAGCCTTCCTTAATTATTATGGTTTGAGCTTACATAGATCTCCTGTTTTAATTGAATATGGAGGTTATATTTTTCTTTATTGTTATTAGTAATTTATGCTTTTAAAAATAGGTAACAGCATCTTTATATGTCCATTTTTGTATTGGACGCTAGACTGGGAAGTCCTGGTTGTTCTGTGCCTGGTCAGAGCACATGGCACAGACACTGAAAGTCATAGACAAGAAGTGTAAGAAAGTGATGGGGCCAAGTTCCGGGAGAAGCAGGGAAGAAGTGTGCAGAAAAGTCTAGGGCCATGCTGTCCCACAACTTTTCCACATAATGCATGGCAGAATTTGTGCAGCTTATTGGAACAAATGCACAACACTGCTCATACATAGATAGCTCCAGCCTAAAAACTGCCCCATGCTCCCTTGAAACCAAAGAGATTAGTATTTGTGCCCTGTAACTATCTTCAGTACTATTATTTGCTACAGTGAGGAGGCCCTAAAGAACAGAAGGTTAGCTTAGGAGCACCTGGGAGGTTCAATGCATTAAAGCCTCTGCTTTCAGCTCAGGTCATGACCTCAGGGTCCTGGAATCCAGGACTGCCCAGGCTCTCTGCTCAGCAGGAAGCCTGCTTTCTCCTCTTTCTCTGCATGCCTCTCTGCCTACTTGTGATCTCTCTCTCTGTCAAATAAATAAAATCTTTAAAAAAAAAAAGGTTAGCTTTAGTGAGTAATATGATACAGGATCCTCCTATTTGGGACATAAGCAGAAAACCAAAAATAGTAGAATATATGGACCTTAAGATGGAAAGGAGATGTGGGATGTTTAATAAAAATTATAGGATTCATTGAATCTGATTCAAAGTCTCCACAAATATTGTGAAATATTTGATCATAATACTTATGCAGTAATTATAAAATGACATGGACAATCGATTTCTTTACCCTGGATTGATTCTTCCACAGACACAGGGATTAATGTGTGGGTGACACGAAAGAGACCAGATGGAAGGGAGAAGCAGGAAGTTCAACCCTTTATTGCTAACCACTACACCATTGGGAGAGTGCCAAAGACCAGAGGGACAATGACATATTTGGCATCTAATTCAAATTTTCTTCACCTGATTTGCTCTATGATTCCAGTGTAAAGTTTGCTGGTCACAGAGCACATAGAAAGAAAATCTGGAATGGGGAGAGGAAAATTTTTAATGATGCTCTGATTCCTCTCTCTAGGACTTCAGCTTCTCCAAGTGAGCCTCAAAGGGAGATAATAAATAGAATAGTATAGTGTACATAACTTCACTTTCTACACCAGAGTTATTCTTCTCTTTTTTTAAACCAGTGAAAATCAATTAATTGTTTTTTATCAGTCTGGATGACCCTTCATTTAGAAAAATCTAACCTGCCTGAATTCTATTCACCTTTTTTCCATACAACATAATCCAAAAGAAGTCTATTTTGGTCTAATAATTCCTAGTCACTAGACACCAGTGGACACAGTCAGTGAACACAATTGCTCTGAGTGAATTCTCATATTTTCTATTATACAATTATTATTAAAGTAATATTTTATACATCATGTTTATTTTCTTAGCTTTTTAATTTTTCTCAGTATGCGGGAATTGATTTCCATAGTGTAACTGCTGATAATATAACATTTTCAAATCTGAGTAGTCTTTAAATGATTAACCTAAGTGCAACATTTTCAAGTAAATATTAGAACTCTCATTCACAGTAATCCAAAAAACTAGGCCAAAGATAAAAACAAGTAAATCTATAATCTTATATTAAATTTACATTACGAAGTGTAAAACTCGGTGATATCTGAAATTAATCATTAAGCCAAAATTAATTACTAATCCATGACAAAGTCATTGTTTCAACTGAACACTATTTTGAGAGTTAAGACAGGTGGATTGTAATTTTTGAAAGAGGTAGTTAGTAAGAAACTCCAGAAAATATAGTATACTCCATTTATTTGTCATAAAAATTATTATAATTAAATTTATTTTTACTCTTAAGTTACAGGTACTAAACTGATGTTTAGCCAGAAAATGTTGTCTTCATTCCTTTGGCATCAGTAATATTTTACATGCTATTTTATATAATATTAAGTAAATCTACATGTATTCTTCATAAAGCTTTCTTTCTTTCCTTCTTTTTCTTTTTTTTAATGACTGAATTTTGCAGTCTATAGCAGAAGTAGAAAATAGCCATCTGGTCAGACAATGCAGAAGTCTCTCATCTGTATACTCAGAGAAACTTATATTTACAAACCAGGTGCCATGCTAAGCTAAGGGCTTTACAGAACCATCACATTTTATACTTGTCCCCAACACTGTGAAATATTTATTATGATTTTCATATTTACAAATTTTCATTTACAAATGAAAAATATTGAAACTTTAAGAAGTTCAAGAACTAGTCCAAGGTTAAAGAGCAAAGATTCAGATCCAGTTTCATTATACTACAGAATAATGGTTCTCATCAATTCTTATTTTAATAGTTGATGCGGTAGCCCTGAAAATATGCTCATATACACTGCAGAAAGCTGTAAATTTGCCTTATGGCCTTGCTGCTGCCCAGCTAAAATCTATCTTCTCCAAGGAGCAGTTTGGAGGCTCATGAGCTCTCTATCAGCCTAGCCAAAAATTTCTGGGAACTACACTATAGTCAAGATGCTTCCTAGCCAATACCCTACTTTTCTGCTCTCCTTCCAGATGGGTCATACCTGAAGTGTGGGCTGAAAGAAATCTAGTTTTTTCCTGCTCCTTCTTTAAATAAATTTCTTGCAGATAATCCTGATTCTGTGCATGCTTTTTGGCAGACACAAACTAACAGAAGATATTCTGGGAGTGGTCAAAAAATAGTGAATAAGATGAGGATTTGGGACAAGTTCACTCATTGTCTCAAAATAATTGTATTCAATCTACATCGATGAGGTGTTCAGCATAGAATGCATGGGAAATCATGTCTATCCTGGCATCATATTTTTCCTAATCCTTCCCTAGTAAAAGCGTATGCAGGCTCAAATGTATGGATGTATGGAAGGTAGCTTGGCTGGGTAAATGATAAAAACTTTTATTGTCTTGAAGAGAACTAATGACCTAAAAATCATTCTCAGTAGGATTACACTGGGGTGCAATCTCAGTCACAATCCTGGGACAAGATGTTAGCTTTCCTTATTTCCTTCCTAGAACAGTGGTATTCGAGGCTTCAATTAGCCCCTTTCAGGAATCCATGTGCCCCTGACCTGTTTATGAAGTTATAAATGAACAACGCATGCTCTTGCCAGTACTTTATGCTTTGTTTAATGGTCCTTATCTCCTAATAGTAAGGCACACTTGGGGGTCATTCCACTTTCTCTTGTGATTTTCAGTAAGACATTCTACCAAGTGTTATACATACCATTGTGTTAATGATCTCAGGTGAATAGAGTTCTTTGATCATAGATACATGCTAAGTAGAACATGAGGCTAGTGATGAGTCCTTCCCAAAGGCAACAGGTTTTATTGATGTAGAATATTAAATACAAATATATGTATATAACTTATTTCTCTGAAAGTGCCACTCCTAATGGATCCTTTGGAAGGGAAATCTTTCTTTTATACCTGAAACTTATCAGACTGTACATTGAGGAAATTTTCCTCAGTCTTTATACAACTTGAGGCCAATTGAAAAAACAACGACAATAGTATGACCACGGGGTACATCTGGGATTGAATTTTTGAGAATTTGATAAAGGAAGCTAGAACTACATAAGCAAGAATTTATTGATGTGGAGACACTTTCCCTGGGACATGAGATGTAATACCCTGGCAAGGACCAAGAGAATGAACAAAATCACTGCTAGGGTGCTTTAGAAGCCTGGTAGAGGTTGATGGCTGAAGCTGAGAAAAATGAAGATGCCTGAGGTGCCCTGTCAGATTGTAAAGGAAGAAATAAAAAGTTCAAAGAGGAGATGGATCTGATACATCAGGAATTGAGCCAGGGTGGGATAGAATAACATGAATAAGCTTCTTGAGCAGGTAGCCCAGATGTTCATGTTGCCCACCATGGATTTATCAGTGCCCTCCCCCAGCTTACACCTATGGGCATAGAGGAGTGACTAATGCGGAAGAAGAAATGGCCAAGTTCAGTTTAGGGATAGGTCCATTATGCATGGGGGGGGACAAGCCTAAACAGATGGAAACTTCATTACTACTATACAGAGGAGCCTTTAAAGCACTGGGGAGGAAAAAACCTGAACTAAAAAGCTTCAAGGAGTGCACCCGGCCATTCACTTTGAGGGAAGTAGAAGTAGTCCAAGGGAAAAACCTATTCAGATGCCTGGGTAGTGGCCAGTGGCCTAGCCTGTAAGGGAAAGGAAAGTAAATGGCATGTCTAATGTAAGAAGGTCTGGATGGAGACATACAGACACATATACAAGGATGAGCACTAAGAGTAAAGATTTTTGTATCACATCTTAACATCCTGCATAAAACAACCACCAGAGAAAAGTCATTGAACAGCCAAGTAGACAAGCTGATACAGTAACTTGGCTGCAGCCAGACTGTAATTGGTATCTTGGAATTAGTATAAGTAGCACAATGAACACATAAGCATGGTGGCTTCTGTGTTGGTAGAGATGGGAGTTGGTTATAAACTCAAAAGCACTGACTCCCACTTATCAAGGCTAGACTAGCTACTGCTGTCTCTAAATTTCCAATTGTCAGAAGCAGAGACTTAAGATAAGTCTCTGATAGGAAATAATAGCTCAAGGAGAACAGCATGCCACTTGGGCAAGCCACCTACATTAGGCACTTTCTGCTCTGGAAGAGAAAAAAAATTATTCTCAAACACTTAAAGACCTATTGAGGGTACAGGTGTCGGTTGCCTGGTGCTAATCTTCAGTCAACACCACTATCTGGTGCTTATATGAGGCCTGATTCACAGGCACAGAAGTGCACACAACATAGCATTCATCCAGGGCATTCTCTTCATAGCAAAAAAGGTGACTGAGCCTGTGGTCACAGAACCACAGTCATATCACATACGGTACCACCTGGAAACAGTGAGCTTCATAGATACTGGAACAGTCTTCTCAAAGACAGCTCAGTGCCAGCTCAAAGGCAACACCTTGAAAGGATGAGGCAACATTGTTCACAGTATGACATATTCATTAAAGCAGAAACTTCTATATACTTGTTTCTCAATAGGGAGAATATGTAGATCTACTCACCATCTCTCCCAATGACCCACTGGGGGTTGTTGTGCTCTCCATTTCAATAACTTTGTGCTGGAGGTTCTGGTCCTCGGAGGGGCATACTCTTACAAGGGGACACATCAAGGGTTTTATTGAACTGCAAGTATGGCTGATGTCAAGGAAGTTTGGACTCCTTGTACCCAAGGTCCAGTAAGCAAAAAAGAGGTCATCATGTGGCAGTAGTTACCAACCCTGATCTGCATGAGGAAGAAGGCTGCTCTTACACATGGAAGTAGGGTAGTCCACTTGGATGCCATTGAGTGACTTCATGGTAGCAATGAATGAACATGTGCAACAACTTTGGCCTGAAAATGGTATAATGGTATGGGCTTGGAACCTTGAAGACAGAAGGTTTTGGTGACATAACCAGGTAATCCACCAAGACCTGTCAAGATGATAGTGGAGGGTGAGAAAAAGTCTGAATGGTAAATGCAGGATAGCAAGAATGAGAACTAGTTGTGACCCCCGAACAACCATAGCAACTGGGACTGTAGTTACTCCTACTAAACTCTGATTTCTATATTTCCCTTTAAGAAAAGAGGTCCACAGAACCATGGAGAAGTTAGTTCCAAAATCACATGAAGAAGTCAATCTATGTGAGGCAAAGTTTAAACTTTGTTATACTGAACAAACTCATTGACTACATCAAAATGTAGCACTTTGCACTCTTCTACAGGGGATATAGTTATCTAATGGTCCCATTTGCTGCATCCACCACTGAACTCTGAAGTCAAATTTCAGCTGGCTGCTCTAGCTATGACTGGAGTTGGTACAGGAGGAAGGCCATCCCACTCTGCTGAGTGGTCTAGTGGTAACTAGCCTGAGATTTCCATATTGTCTTTGTCCAGTCTTTCTCAGAACTCTGCTGCAGTTCAAGTCTTTGGACCAGATGCTTCTCTCCCTACCTCTTCCCTGCATTTCAGTCTAAACTTATCCACACCTTCTCCTGTTCCCTCCCTTAAAAACTCTCTTACTCTGCTGATCCCATTTGGAGTCTACTTTTTAGAGGATCCAAACTAAAGCAATAGAATTAAAATGTTATGTGTTCTTATTTTTTTTCTATATGTTGATGTTATACTGAACAAACTTATTGACCATATCAAATGTACATCTTAAATGTAATTATTTACAAATTAACATGTCAGTTTAGGTGGAAACATGTAAGAATACTTATTGATCTGTAGATGTTAATATGGTGTGGCAGAACATATAACGACAGTGGATTTCCAACAGTTTATTGAGAAAGATACTCAAGGGATTGTCAAAATTGTCTTATGTTGGTCAGGGTTTTATTTTTTAATGATATGTTGGGTCAATTTATTTTTTCAACTTTTAATAATTTATTTTATTTTTTTCAGTGTTCCAGGATTCATTGTTTATGCCCCACACCCAGTGCTCCATACAATTCGTGCTCCCAATACCCACCACCAGGCTCATCCATCTCCCCAATCCCCTCTTTCAAAGCCCTCAGTTTATTTTGCAGTCTCCAAAGTCTCTCATGTTTCATCCATCTCTCCAATTTACCCCACTTCACATTTTCTTTCCTTTTCCTACTGTCCTCCATGTTACTCCTTATGCTCCACAAGTAAGTGAAATCGTATGATACTTGACTTTCTCTGCTTGACTTATTTCACTCAGCATAATCTCCTCCAATTCTGTCCATGTTGCTACAAAAGTTGGATATTCATCCCTTTTGATGGAGGTGTAATATTCCATTGTATATATGGACCATATCTTCTTTACCCATTTGTCTATTGAAGGGCCTCTTGGCTCTTTCCACAGTTTGGCGATTGTGGCCATTGCTGCATTGGTGTATATATGCCCTTCTTTTCACTATATCTGTATCTTTGGGGTAAATACCCAGTAGTGCAATTTCAGGGTCATGTGGTAGCTCTATTTTTAATTTTTTAAGGAATCTCCACACTGTTTTCCAAAGCAGCTATACCAACTTGCATTCCCACCAACAGTGTAAGAGGGTTCCCTTTTCTCCACAGCCTCTCCAACACTTGTTATATCCTGTCGTGTTAATTTTGGACATTCTGCCTGGTATAAGGTGGTATCTCGATGTGGTTTTGATTTGAATTTCCCTGATAGCTAATAATGGCAAATATTTTTTCATGTGTCTATTAGCCATTTGTATGTCTTCCATGAAGAAATGTCTGTTCGTGTCTCCTGCCCATGTTTGATGTGATCATCTTTTTTTGGTTGTTGAGTTTGAGGAATTCTTTACAGATATTGGATATCAGCCCTTTGTCTGTTTAATCAATCTAGATGACTATTCATTTCAAATTCACCGAAAGAAGCAATGTCAACATTCATCAGCAATATTTTAACCTATGATTTTCCAAAAATTAGCCTTAAATATATATAATCTGTAGTTCCAATACCTTATCCTTGCTGCTGAAGTGTATGTATAAGTTATTCCTGAAAAAGTTATTTGTACTCTAATACTAATTACTATCTCTAACTCCTATTCCCTGGAAATGTGGGACCCATGATGCATGTGTTCTTAATTAAAAAGTCCGTAGCTAAACAAAACCAAAAACCAGTTGCAAGCCATTCTATTAGACCAGAGCAAGTTAATTTAATAAACTGAGAGGATAAATTATTATAATATTATTTTAGTGTTAGCTGCAATTTTTTTCTTAAGTTTTCTTCCTAATATTACTAGTTATTTTTGTATCAAGCTTTATTTAACTTTTATTTTTTCTTATATATATATATATATATGCTTTTTATTTAATTTTTTTAAGACTTTACTTACTTATTTAAGAGAGAGAGAGATAGAGGGAAAGGGGGAAAGAATCTGAAGCAGATTCCATGCTGATCTCAGAGCCCTACAAGGGGACTGATTCAAAGGGCTTGATCCAGAGAAAGGGCTTGGTCCCAAGTGCAAAATCACGATGTGAGCCAAAACCAAGAGTTAGGAGCTCAACAAGCTGAGCTACTCCAGAGCCCTTATTTTACTTTTTAAAAGATTTTATTTATTTATTGAGAGAGAGAGTGAAAGAGAGCACGTGTGTTCAAGCTGGGGGAAGGGCAGAAGCAGAAGAAGAGGGAGAATCCCAAGCAGACTCTCTGCTGATTGCAGAGCCCCAACATGGTGCTCAATCCCAGGACCTGAGATCATAACTTAAACCAAAATCAAGAGTCAGAAAGCTTAACTGACTGAGTGACCCAGGATCCCCTTAAAGGATTTTTTAAAGCATTTCTGGTTTTACTTTTATATCAGCAGACCTGTTTGTTTATTGTTTATGCCTTGAATTGTTTATTGCCTTGTGAATTTAGTGTCTGTGAATTGTTTATTGTGACTTGTTTATTGTTTATTGCCTTGTGAATATAGTGTCTATGGGGTTTTTTTAAGCTACTGATTTTGTTCAAAGAGGAATTACTGCATTTTCATAGGTACTTTATACACTTTGTGATTTTTCAAAATCTGAAATTTCAATAAAGCAATACACACTTTATGGGTTTACTGCAATGTCAGTCCAAACATCAATATGTAGGAACCAACAACGAAGAAATGAAAAAAGGGAAAACCTTACCAATTTTTTAAATCTTCACTTAAATTGTTACAAACAAGATTTTTTTTAAAAGATTTTATTTATTTGACAGAGAGAAACACAGCAAGAGAGGGAACACAAGCAGGGGGAATGAGAGAAAGAGAAGCAGGCCTCCCGCCAAGCAGGTAGCCCGATATGGGACTCGATCCCAGGTCTCCAGGATCATGACCTGAGCCAAAGGCAGTTGCCCAACCAACTGAGCCACCCAGGCACCCCCAAACAAGATATTTTTGAAAGTGTTGGGGATGGTGTGTGATCTGCCCCTTCCGCCATGTCCAAGCCACCAGAAACTTTGGTGGAGGTACCCGTGAATGTGAATAAAAGTCCCTCTGGGCTTTCCCCACCTAGAATCCAGAAAGCCATGTACCCTGTGGTCCGGGGCAATATGTCCTTTGTGTGCTTATCCAAGACATATTGTTACATTTAATCCTCCTCCTGGTAACCATATCTCTGTATCTCTTATCTGTATTCCTTGATCCCTCTGCCTCAATGGTCTCAGCTTCTGTGAGTTTAAGCAATCATCTGTACCCTGCAGTAACTATACTAATCCTGTCTCTAGGGTGGGTGCAAAAGCAGTTAAAGATTTAACTGCACCACCCAACTTCCTCACTTTTGAATAATAAAAGACTGGGACCCTTGACAGTCAAGAGAGACAAAGGCAGAGCCAGAGGCAAAAGAAAAGGCAGAGGCAAAGGCAGAGAGCCTGCGAAGCGAGAAGCAGAGAGCAAGAGAAACAGAAGTAGAGAGCAAGAGAGACAGAAGCAGAGAGCAAGAGAGACAGAAGCAGAGACGGAATCAGAGCAAGAGGGCCAGAACCAGAGCTAGAGAGCCAGAGCATGAGCCTGAGCCTGCTTCATAGGTCTCTCTTGACTGACCTAGGGTCTGTCAGCTTGCATCAGATCTCTGTGTCCGTGTCATTATTTCGCCTACCAGACATCCCATGGTTCAGGACCCACATCTCTGCTGAGGCTGGTCCCTGGCGACATGAAAGACTGTTTTTTTAAAAAAAAACAGTCTTCTGCACTTATTAAAATATCATTTTAAGTAAATTATTTTTGCTTTTGTTAAAGATATTACATATTAATTAGTCTGGGACATACAAATGTGAATTCATTGTATTGTCTTCTGGAGTTTCTCCTAACCCCTCCTTTTCCAAATATGCCCTCATGCTGGAATACTTGCATTTTATTTTATTTTATAAGAATGATTATGTTCCTTCATTCATTCATCTGTTGAAAGGCATCTCGGATCCTTCCACAGTTTGGCTACTGTGGACATTGCTGCTGTGAACACTGGGAACTATGCTCCTGTGAACACATGGGAAGCTTGTGCCCCTTCTTTTTAGTACATCTGTATCTTTGGGTTAAATACCTAGTAGTTCAATTGCTGAGTCATAGGGTAGCTCTATTCTTAACATCTTGAGGAAACTCTATACTATTTGCATCTGCATGGATGGAACTGGAGGGGATTATGCTTAGTGAAATGAGTCAAGCAGAGAATGATAATTGTGCTATGGTTTCACTTCTATGTGGAACATAAGGAATAGCATGGAGGGCATTAGAAGGAGAAAGGGAAAAATGAAGGGGGTGGAGTCAGAGGGGAAGATGAACCATGAGAGACTATGGACTCCCAGAAACAAACAGAGTGTTTCAGAGGGGAGAGGGGTGGTGGGTTGGGTTAGCCCAGTGTTGGGTATTAAGGAGGGTACATATTGCATGGAGCACTGAGTGTTATACACAAACAATAAATCACACCAAAAACTAATGATATACCATATGGTGACTAACAACAACAACAACATAATAATAATTTATTGTTTTTATATATTTATATATATTTATAATATTTATTAAAATAATAAAAAATAGGGGCACCTGGGTGGCTCAGTTGGTTAAGCGACTGCCTTCGGCTCAGGTCATGATTCTGCAGACCCGGGATCAAGCCCCACATTGGGCTCCCTGCTCAGCGGGAAGCCTGCTTCTCCCTCTCCCACTCCCCCTGCTTGTATTCCCTCTCTCACTGTGTTTCTCTCTGTCAAATAAATAAATAAAATCTTTAAAAAATAAATAAATAATAAAAAATAAATAAAAAATAATCATATCCTTAAGTGGAAGATGTCTTTGTGTTATGTTCTAGATGAAGACAATACCCCTGTGTGGATTCTGGCCAAGTAAAGCACGGCTGTCGAAAAATAAGCTAGTGGAAAAAAACTTAATGTCATTATTCATTCCTTATTCATGTCATTATTAAGAAGCTTTAATAATAGTACATCTAACTTCCTGAATCCAGAATTAATATTGGGAAATACTTATTTCAAGCTATTTATTTCAAAATATAATAATGAGCCCATCATGTTTGTTTCCTCCCAAACTCCCACATAGATGTTAGAATCTTTACAGTGAGGTTGTACAGACTGACTTACCCCATCAGTGTCCTTTTATGACTTTATGTACTGTTATTTTTCAATGCTTCAAGATCCAAAGTCAAATATTTTATATTTCTGTTTAATGCATAAAGTACCTCTTCAGTGTGGCAAGTTACAGATTACTTACCCGCTCTAGAACAACATGAGTAAAAAGCAGAAAATTCACCATGAAGAATTTCTACTTTCTTCCAAATTAGAAGTAGGTAGTATAGATGGTTAGGGAGGTAATCACTGTCACCTCCAATTAATGTGGTCTAGGAAGGGACTCCACACTTTCGATCATGCTGCATTAATCTTTCTCTTGCAGGACAGTAATTACCCTTGAAAGGGTGTTTTCAAGATGACAATGTATAGTTAGATAGCACATGACCCTTAGGCAACCTGTCAGAAATATTTGAACAAGTCTTATGTAAAATTGTAGAATTGAATGCCATGAAGCCCTCCCTATCCAATCTCGCCAATGTACTGACCCTGAAGCTTGATGACCAGCCATCTCTGAGTAGGATCACTGATCAACATTCTCTCAAATGGACATACAAAAGCAGGGTATCCATCAGCCACAGCGACTCCTTCTTTTTGTCTCAAGTGGTCTCATCTGCAGTACCGCACATTATCTGATCAAAATTTCCTTCCTTTGTACTAAATGCTTCTTTTGTTTCTTTTCCTTTGTCTTTTTTTGGGTATTGAATTTTAAAAATGATCATTAAATAAGAGCCATTTGTGGTGGAAAAGAGTTTACAGATTTTTAAAGTGTATTTAAGAAGTGCCATTGGTCTCAAATAATAAACAGAAATAAAATTGAAATCCCTAATCTCCAAACTAGAGATGTGACCAAGTATGCTTGAAGTCAAGTGTTCTAGAGAAGTTTCCACCAGTTTGGCTTGCTTAGTCAATGAGGTGTCTGATATGGAAGGAACTGGGGAGACACTTGGATGGGCACGTACTCCAGCACATTTCCCATCCACCTCCATGGTGTCTGGAAAGGCTAGCTCTTGCTCCATGCCCTTGACTTTGAGCCAAAGCTACAAGAAAAACAAAATATGCAAATTAATTTTAATGTAATAAAAATGAAATAAAATAAAAACTGGATGACTTTTTTACTACTATTTTTGGTGGTTACAAATACTCCTTTTTTCTTAATAAATACTAGAATATCTATGCCTAGATTTTCTTAGGTAATTTGGCTTCATAGGGCATACACTGTTGCCCTTAGGCAACTTCCTTTAGCTATCAGTCCAAAAATGCAAAGCCATTTTTAAATCACAGGTAATCTACTGAATGTTAAAATTAGAAACACCATAGAAATGTTATTTTATATTAGTTACATTTTGTTCACTTTCCTATGTTTTCTATATCTGTCTGGAAGATACCGGTCTAACTAAAATTTATCTTTTTCTTTCTCTCTCTAATATTACAGCTTCTTTGACTAAGGCCTTTTAAGTTAATTTATGTTTGTAAACAGAAGGTTTATCTGTAAGTGCAAGTATGCCTTTGCATTTTATAAAGACTAACAGTAATAACTAAATTAACCATTATGTAAATGTGTCAAGCAAGTGACACATATATTTTTTCTCTGACATTTGACTTTGAAAATTCTCAAATATATAGAAGATAGGAAGACTACTGTGGAGATTCACTGATTATAACATTTTACAACATGAGCTTCATCTTTTTTTCCAGATCAATATACAGATACAAACACACATATATACATATATACATATGCACATACAAGCATACATACTTTTTGGGTAACAATTTATTTTTTTATTTTTTTAAAAAATATTTTGTTTATTTGACAGAGAGAAACACAGCGAGAGAGGGAACACAAGCAGGGGGGGTGAGAGAGGGAGAAGCAGGCTTCCTGTCGAGCAGGGAGCCCGATATGGGGCTCAGTCCGGGGGCTCCGGGATCATGACCTGAGCCGAAGGCAGTTGCCCAACCAACTGAGCCACACAGGCGCCCCTGGGTAACAATTTAAAAATAACTACTAAACGTCTGAGACTTCACTTCTAAATATCTAAGTCTATATCTCCTAACATTTTTCTACATAAACACAATACTATTTTCATACTCAAGACATTTGACATTGATACAATATTACCTAATACACAGTGCATACTTAAATTTTTGCAATTATCCGCAAATATCATTTATAAATATTTGTGTGTTTTGTTTTGTTTTTTTTAAATCCAGTATCCTGTCAGGGACAATTTGGTTGCCATGTTGCTTTTGTCTCTTTTAACCTAAAATGGTTCTTTCCACCATTTTGTATCTTTGGTGATAGTAACATTTTTGGAGTCCAGACTAGTTTTATAGCATGTCCCACAATTTGAATTTATCTGATGTTTCCTCTTCATGATTAGATTCAGGTTAGAATTTTTGACAAGAGTACCACATAGGTGATACGTGCTTTCCCTTGTATTCCATGAGAATGTACATACCTCATTTGTTCTATGAATGGTAACGTCAAGTTTGATCACTTGATGATCAAGTGGAGTCTTATGAGACTAGTTCATTACAAAGCACTGCAATTAAATGGCATGATGGTTTGAAAAAGCATGAGTATACTGTTCTACAATAACTTTTCATTGAATGGATGTACCATTTCTAGGATAAAACTTTTAAGAAACAGTGCTTTCCTGTTTTATGTTTCCTCTAACTGGATGTATAGATGCAAAGCCATACGGGATGGTGGAGCAATAGAAGAAGTGTGGGCTCCTTAAATCACCACATTGAAGAAGGTCACCTACTGATCTAGGACTCCCACACGGGGACAGTGCATGAGAAATAAAGCTCTACATTGTCAAGACAAATACTTTTGGTCTATTTGAAATAGACCAAAAATATTTGTGGTTAGAATTATTATAAATAATACGCTAGTTCAATAATTTCAACATTTATTTTTACATCATTTTAAAGTGCTGGTTTTCACTTGGATTTATTTTAATCCTTGGTTTTGGAGCACCTGGGTGACTCAGAGGGTTAACCCTGTGCTTTTGGCTCAGGTCATGATCTCAGGGTCTTGGGATCGAGTCCCACATTGGGCTCTCTGCTCCGCGGGGAGCCTGCTTCCCCCTCTCTCTGCCTGCCTCTCTGCCTATTTGTGATCTCTCCCTCTCTCTGTCAAATAAATAAGTAAAATCTTTTTTAAAAAAAATACTTGGGTTTGACCATTATAGCTGAGAAAGACATTTCACAAAATTATGTGTAAATTCAAAGGGAGGAAGCACGTCATTGTGTCTACTAACTAGATTTTGATACTGATTTTTCAGTGCCATTCACCCACTGCAAAGATTTTTTTATTGTTGAAATTCAAATAGTAATTATGTTAATCAATTGTTCTTGTAAAATAACAGAGAAGGTGTTCAATTTACATTTTAACAAATAGAATGAATATCCACTGCTATTATTCATTTAAAGTTTTTTAGAGGTTAGAAAATGGTTTCCAATTTTTCTAAGTTTATATTCACAATTATCTTTATGAGTAGCACAGACATTGTTTCCAACAGCTAATATTATGGTGGAGGAAATATTCTAGAGAGTGATGTTAAAAATTCTCTTTCTATAGCTTGGGTTTCTTTTGAAATGTGGTAAAATCTTATGCATTTTTTAAAAAGTCATTTGAATCTTTACAGAGTGATTAAATGAATTTAGTATTTTTAAAAGTTGACACTTAGTAACATAATACTCATCAAATTATAGAAAATGTCTAGAAATTTGGAATGACACTTTTAATTAAAAAAGGTAATATCTTTTAGTTCAATGATCCTTTGCCATGAAATAATAAGTGAATCATGTATTTTAAATACTTAATGATCATTTCCCATTTTGTACAAAATATTGTCAATATTCTATCAGTTTTTCAAGGTCTTGTTTTAAAATTTGACTGTATAGGTCTAGATGTTATCCTGTAGAATTTTGTGCGTTCCTGGTTGCAGCTTTTTTGCTATAATAACTTGCCTATGAATAATTCAATGTAAAGATATTGTGAGAGGTTCTAGTTCTGTAACCTTATCCTGACAGCCTTTTTTATTATAGTCAAAGCAACTGCTTCATTAGTAATTATACTTCTACATTTTTTCCACAAAATATATTTTTTTTTATTAAAAGGATCATTCACTTATTAACATCATCTCTGGTACCTCTTTAGCGATCCACACAAAAAGTGTCTTTTTTTGTATTTTATAATTGATTCATAGACTATTAAATACCACAACTATAACATGGTAGAAACATCCGTATAGTTAAAACTAACTATATAGTTAGCATTTGTCCAAAACTACATAATTTATTCTAATACGTGCTTTTTCAATTTTAAGCAATATTATCTCTGCCTATCCTGATAATATGAGTATTTATTTACTCACAAAGGAATACACTTTACTTTACCTCCATTTCGTTATCCATTTGTGACTTCAGCCACTTTTATTGCTAATAGGAAGAATGAATGTTTCTCCAACATGATGTGGCTGTTTGTCTTCTGCTATTAGCAAAATCTCAAACTCTGAAAACTTTAACATAAACTTTGGCTAAGTGGATTGTGTATGAATTAATTTGAACTTGGCAAAAATACGTAGACATTTGATTTTGTAACCCATTCAGCCTTGCATGTTGTTATGGCATGACTTCATACCACTTTTTGCTAGTATCTGAGGATACCATATACAGTTTAAGAAATTTTGAATCATTAAAGATAGTGAGCATAAATCTATTTTTTACTTGACAGTTTAGGGGGGTCTTTTTCTTTGTTTGTTTTGTGTTTTTTTTTCCTTTGCATTACTTCCTGTCAAACTTTCATTTGTCCTTACCTATAGCACAGCGACAAAACGCCAGGTATAGGAGGCATGTTAATGTGGCTATTTCTCACTGGGCCTGACATTATTACTTTATCTTTTGTCCATGGTTTCCTGCAGGATTCATTTCTAGGTACCTGTCCATTTTGAGAAAGGTCATTTAGTGAAAACACATAAGAAAATTCTTGACTTCTTCTAACCTTGCATATTTTATAAAACATGGATGCAAACATTTCTTTCTTTTTTTACACTAAAAAATAGATGCAATCAAGATTCTAATATTTTCTTCCCATAATATACTGGATCATGTTACAACCCTTTGGTTGTATAGATTCTTCTTTGGAGAGTGAGTGATATTGTTGTCAAATATAATAGCAGAGACTTTCAAACATAATTTGTTATGACAGCCATGAGAATCCATTTTATATTGTGATCCTATTCACACACACACTCATAAATGAATATTTTTATAGAATAATACTATATATAATTATGCTAATATATTTATTATTTCACTCCTATATAATGACTGTGAGCAAAAGTTTGAAAAAAGGCTGTGCTATAATATTCTGCACACCATGCTCAAGATGGATGTAGCAGCAAAAGGCAGACTGGAATTGGAAACCCAGCTTGGTCATCATATAACCCTTTGACACTATAAAGCTTTTCTGAAGTTTCCTCTTCTTACTTGTTTCATCTGTAAAATGAGATAATTACAATTACTTTGTGAGGATTATGACAATAAAATAAAATAATGTGTGTAAAGCATCTAGTTCTATTCCTAGCACAGAGTGGGCACTCAATAAACAAATGGTAATCATTGCTAGTTGCAGTGTCCTAATAGTAGTCTTCCTGGATTTCTAATAAAAAAGATGGGTAGGTAAAGAGAAACCAGAAACGGTAACTATGATAGGGGTAGGGATGGAGGAGAGTTGTAAGAATGCAGGGATGAAAGGAAAGACAGAAGACACAACTGTCAGAGTGGACTCTTTTAATCTCATGCCTTTACAGGACTTCCCCTTATAGAGTGGTGAGATTCTGTTTAGATTCTAACACCATTTCTGGAATGCCAGACAATCCCACATATGCTCTCTCCTTAATCTTACAATAATTATGTAAAATATACCAGCATACCCATTTCAACAATGAACAGAGTAAGTCTCCAATACACTAAGTTACTGCCTAGAGAAGCAAAACTGACACACATCTACAGTCATTGTAAAATCCTTTGCCCTTTTACCCTTGTTTTTCTGGAATGGACATCAGCCAGCCAGCCTAGAAGGTAGTAAACTGTTACCCATGACTCATGATTCCTCCAAACACAAGGAATCCTGTTTTGCTTGTTTTCTCAAATTCCAAAGTAGTCTAAGGTAGCTATCCTACAAGGAGCCTACCTAGGGATCAGCAGCTGGAAAATCTGTCTCCTGAAGAATTCAGAAAGTCTTCTAAACAAAGAAAACAAGAGAGGAGATCAGGGGAGTCCTGAGGGTGAAGGGAGAGGCTGGCTAGCACACAAACCCACAAACCCAGGCTTGGAACCGTCATGCAGTTTTGCCTCCCAGGGACCCACCACAGCATCCTGCCCCTTGGTATTTATTTCTCTGCCATCTCGGGACTATCATGGTTCTATATCTTTCTCAGCTTTCAGCAATCTTACCAAATTGTATTTGCAAATCCACTGCCTTGTTTCTGGTCTTCAAACTGGATCTTTGAGTTTTACATCCATGAAATTTTTAAAGTTCATGTCTCTCCCACAGTGTTTAATTTCTGTTAAGCACAACAATTTTTGAAAATGATGAGCCTTCAGGTTTTGTAATTCATTGCCAAATCGATATCTTATATTGACCTGATCCATAAAGAATTCTGCAAATCTATATATGTCTAATTGGTATTTTGTTAAAATTAGTAAAGTTATTCTGAGATTTTTATATCTCAGTAGATGAGAGAGAAGATATCTTTATAGTGATTCATTTGTAGTTTTTTTTTATTTTGACAACTGACTAATCTATCAGTTTATCACTCACAGTGAGACTTCTTCCACTCTGTTATAGTGCTGACCACAAGTGGTCACTTGTTCTTTTTTTTATTCTTAGAAAAATCTCATTTTTTCTACAATTCAGCCTACTGTAAATTTCCAATGTCTTACCATATCTTAAAAGAAAATATACATTAAGACTTTATTAACATATATCTGATAAAAAATTAAATCCCCAAATGCATCAATATCCAATTAAGTTTTATTAAAATAAATGTCTTATGTTATTTCCTTCAATTGCATTAAAAGTAATTCTCATATACTTCATTTTAAACATTTCTTTCTTTGGATATCTTTATGAATATATCATGTTTCATGGACACAAATGAAACTTGTTATAACTAATGATATTAACTTGATATAACTCATATATTGACATCTTGACCTCAAACAACAGCTTTAAGATGGTTTTTTGTCCTTTAACATTACCTTAGACATTTTCTTAAGTATCTTTGCTTATTAGCAATAAAAGATATTACTGGTATTTCTGAATACTTTCTCAAAATGCTCAAAATGGAATCAGTTAGTCTCAGAGACCAGTTCCTCTATCTGAAAAATAGTCTTGGATAAGTGTGTATTTGTGGTTTTGCATAAGTATTGCTATTTGTCAGAGGATGAGGCCACTTTATTGAGAAGGCCATTTTTTTTTTCAAAAAAATGTATGTTAGGGAGAGGAGGAGCAAGATGGCAGAGGAATAGGAGACCTATTTCATCAGGTCCCAGGAGTTCAGCTAGATGCTTCTCAAACCAGTCAGAACACCTACAGACTCAATAGGAGATAGAAGAGAAGAAGAGCAGCAATTCTAGAACAGAAAAGTGACCACCTTCTGGAATGTAGAACATGTGGAGAAGTGAATAGGAGGTGATATTTGGGAAGATAGACTGCAGGGGGAGAGGTCGGCTCCTGGCCAGCAGTAGAGGAGTCGTAGCTCATGATCACAACTGTTAGAAGTCGGCTCCACTAAGGAATAACACCCCAAAGGCTAAACAGGGAGTGGAACCCTTGCTGGGATAGTGTGGTCTCAAGACCCACAGGGTCACAGAAGGGCCCGGGGTGCCTGAACAAGGCAAAGCAATGCTCCCAGGTATTGGAATGGGGAAGCCTGCTGCAGAAACAAAGCCTAGGATTGTACTCTCAGTTCCAGCTTACCTTAAACCATGACCTGAGTCACAGTCAGACCACTGCTCTTCAGGCAGGGACCCCACAAATGGCATATCCAGGGAGACCTCCTCCTTTCTCCACTGGGAAGAGTGTGCAGAAGGGTGTTGCATGAGTCTACTGGGTTTGGAGACTCCAAACAAGGACCAGTGCCAGAGATAGAAATGCTCATGGGATGAGTGATCATGGAACATGGCCAGAGACCAGGAAGTCAGGTGTAATTGACTCCTTTTCTCTGGAAATGCACCGGGGTGGGGGTAGGGGGGGATAAACTCTCTGCTCCTCAGGCTGAAGACTGGGAGGCCACTATCTTCTTTCTTGTCCTCCAAATCTGTGCAGAGAGCACTCAGGGAATGAAAGCTATCAAAAGCAAACCTGACCATATTACTTAGCCTGGCCCTGGCAAGGGCAGGGCAGTTCCACTTCCTGCAAAGACATTTGAGAATCAGTACAAAGCCCCCTCCCCCAGAAGATCTGTGAGAACATCCAACCAAGACCAAGTTCACCGATCAATGAGAACTGCAGAACCTCAGGAAAATGCACCATGTAGAATACATGGCTTTTCCCCCATGATTCTTTAGTCTTTCAAAGTTAAATTTTTTTAATTCTATTTTTTTCTTATTCTATTTGTAAATTTTTTTCTTTCCTATTTTAATGTTTTTTAACTATTTTATCTTATCAATACCCTTTTAAAAATCTTTTTAAAAATATCATTGCTTTAGTCATATTCTATCCCTTCATTGTATTTAAGCTTATTTTTTATAAACATATAGATTTTGCTTTCTTTAAAACTTTGGGATACAGTTTCTTCTAATAGATAAAAACATACCCCAAATGTAGCATATGGCTTTGTTCTAGTCTCTAGCCTCATCACATACTTTCCTCCTTTTTCTTTTTTTCTTTTTTTAACTAACTTCTTATCAATTTATTTTTTAGAATACTTTTTTAATTTTCATCTTTACTATCATAAGGTGTATACCCTTATTCTGTACATATATAAGTTTTTCTTTCTTTAAAAATTGGGAGGCAGTTTCTTCTAATGACCAAAATACACCCAGAATCAAGTGTGTGGCTCTGTTCTATTCACCAGTCTAATCAAATATATATATATAGACAGACAGATAGATAGATATAGATACAGATATAGATTTTTTTTTCTTTCTTTTCCCTCTGGTTTTGGGTCTCTTCAGATTTGGTTAGTGTATATTTTCCTGAGGCCATCGCTACCCTTTGAGCCTTTTAACATCACCCTTTTAGCACTCTCATTCATCTATTTTAATTGGGATAAAATGACAAGGAGGAGAAACTCACCTAAAAACAAGACAAAACAACACAACACAACAACAACAACAAAATCCAAAAGAGAGTATCAATGGCTATGGACCTACTCAATAGGAACGTTAGTAATATGTCAGAACTAGCTTCAGAATGATGATTATCAAGGTGCTAGTTGGGCTAGAAAAAAAGGATGGAAGATATTAGATAATCTCTTTTGGGAGAAATAAAATCGGTGCGCCTGGGTGGCTCAGAGGGTTAAAGCCTCTGCCTTCGGCTCAGGTCGTGATCCCGGAGATCCGGGATCGAGCCCCGCATCGGGCTCCCTGCTCGGCGGGAGGCCTGCTTCTCCCTCTCTCACTCCCCCTGCTTGTGTTCCCTCTCTCGCTGTGTTTCTCTCTGTCAAATAAATAAAATCTTAAAAAAAAAAAAAAAAAAAAAAAAAAAAAAAAAAAAAAAAAAAAAAAAAAAAAAAAAAAAAAAAAAAAAAAAAGAAATAAAATCCCTTTCTGGAGAAATAAAAGAACTAAAAAGTTGAAATTTAAAAAAAAAGCTATTAATGATGTGCAATTGAAAATGGAGGCTCTAACTAGAATTAATGAGGCAAAAGATAGTTTGTGCTATAGAACACCAAATGATGGAAATTTTTAAAAAATGAGAAAAAGAGAGACAAAGAACAACTGGACCATGAGGGGAGAATTCGAGAGATAAGTGATACCATAAGATGAAACAATATTAGAATAATTGGGATCCCAGAAGAAGAAGGAAGAGAGAAGGGGGCAGAAGGTATATTGGAACAAATTATAGCAGAGAATTTCCCTAATTTGGCAAAGGGAACAAGCATCAAAATCCAGGAGGCACAGAGAAACCCTCTCAAAATCAGTAAAAATAGGTCCACACCCCAACATCTAATAGTAAAACTGAAAAGTCTCAGTGACAAAGAGAAAACCCTGGAAGCAGCTCAGGACAAGAGGTCTGTAATATACAATGGCAAAAATATTATATTGGCAGCAGACCTATCCAGAGAGGCCTGGCAGGGACTGGTATAATATATTCAGAACACTAAATGAGGAAAAAATACGCAGCCACGAATACTATATCCAGCTAGGCTGTCACTGAAAATAAAAAGAGAGATATAAAAGCTTCTAGAACAAACAAAAACTAAAAGAATTTGCAAACACCAAAACAGCCCTACAGGAAATATTGAAAGGGGTCCTCTAAGGAAAGAGAGAGCCTAAAAGTAACAGACCAGAAAGGAACAGAGACAATATACAGTGACAGTCACCTTACAGACAATGCAATGACACTAAATTCATATCTTTCAATAGTTACCCTGAATGTAAATGGGATAAATGCCAAAATCAAAAGACACAAGGTATCAGAATGGATAAAAAAAACAAGACCCATCAATATGCTGTCTCCAAGAAACTCATTTTAGACCCAAACACACTGTGAGATTTAAAGCGAGGGGGTGGAAAACAATTTACCACACCAATGTACATCAAAAGAAAGCTGGAGTGGCATTCCTTATATCTAGACAAATTAGACTTTAAGCCAAAGACTATAATAAGAGATGAAGAAGGAAACTATATCATACTTAAAGGGTCTGTCCCACAGAAACATTTAACAATTGTAAATATCTATGTCCCTAACATGGGAGAAGCCAATTACATAAACGAATTAATAACTAAATCAAAGAAACAGATTAACAATAATACAAAAATAATAGGGGACTTTAGCGCCCCCCCAATGAAACAGACAGATCATCTACACCAAAGACCAAGAAGGAAATAAAGGCTTTAAATGACATACTGGACCAGATGGACATCACAGATATAGTCAGAACATTCCATCCCAAAGCAACAGAATACATTCTTCTCTAGTGCATGTGGAACATTCTCCAGAAGAGATCACACTCTGGAGTACAAATAAGGTCTCAACTAGTACCAAAAGATTGGGTCCATTACCTGCATGTTTTCAAACCACATTGATCTGAAACTAGAACTGAACCAGTTGAGGAAAGCTGAAAAGAACTCAACTACATGGAAGCTAAAGAGTATCCTACTAAAGAATGAATGGGTCAACCAGGAAATTAAAGAAAAAATTTAAAATTTCATAGAAACAAATGAAAATGAAAACACAGCTATTCAAAATCTTTGGGACACAGCAAAGGCAGTCCTGACAGGAAAGTATATAGCAATTTAAACCTTTCTCAAGGAAAAGAAAAGCCTCAAGTACACAACCTAACCCTACACCTAAAGGAGCTGAAGAAAAAAAACAAAGAAAGCCTAAACCCAGTGGGAGAAAAGAAATAATAAAGATCAGAGCAGAAATCAATGAAATAGAAGCCAAAATAACAGTAGAACAAGTCAACAGAACTAGGAGCTGGTTCTTTGAAAGAATTAACAATATTGATAAATACCTGGCCAGACTTAAATCAAAAAGAAAAGAGAAAGGACTCAAATTAATAAAATCATGAATGGAAGAGGAGAGATCACAACCAACACCAAAGAAATACAAGTATAAGTATATATTATGAGCAACTATACACCAGCACATTTGACAATCTGGAAGAAATGAATGCATTCCTCGAGACATATAAACTAACAAAACTGAACCAGGAAGAAATAGACAATCTGAACAGATCCATAACCAGTAGGAAATTTAAAAAGTCATCAAAAATCTCCCACCAAACAAGAGTCCAGGACCAGATGGCCTCCTGGGGAAATTCTACCAAACATTTAAATAAGAATTAATGCTTATTCTTCTGAAACTGTTCCAAAAAATAGAAATGGAAGGAAAACTTCCAAACTCTTTCTATGAGGCTGGCATTATCTTGACCCCAAAATCAAAGACCCGATCGAAAAGGAGAATTACAGACAAATAGTCTTGATGAACACAGATGCAAAATTTCTCACCAAAATACTAGCCAATAGGATCCAACAGTATATTAAGAGGATTGAATACCATGACCAAGTGGGATTTATTTCTGGGCTGCAAGGTTGGTTCAACATCCACAAATCAATCAATGTGATACAGTACATTAATAAAAGAAAGAACAAGAACCGTATTATCCTCTTAATAGATGCTGAAAAAGCATTTGACAAAGTACAGCATCCTTTCTTGATCAAAACTCCTCACAATGTGGGGATTAGAGGGTACATATCTCATTATCATAAAAGCCATCCATGAAAAAAAACCCACAGTGAATATCATTCTCAATGGGGAAAAAACTGAGAGCTTTCTTCCTAAGGTCAGGAATATAGCAGGGCTGTCTACTATCACCATTGCTATTTATCATAGTACTAAAATTCTAGCCTCAGCAATAAGAAAACAAAAAGAAGTAAAAGGCATGTGAATTGGCAAAGAAGAAGTCAAACCCTCACTCTTTGTGGATGATATGATATTTTATGTGGAAAATGCAAAAGACTCCACTCAAAACTATTAGAATTCATACAGGAATTCAGTAGTGTCAGGATATAAAATCAATGCACAGAAATCAGTTGCATTTCTATACACCAACAGCAAGATAGAAGAAAGAGAAATTAAGGAGTCAATCTCATTTACAATCACTCAAAACCATAAGATACCTAGCAATAAACCTAACCAAAGAGGCAAATAACCTGTACTCAGATAACAATATGTACTCATGAAAGAAATTTAGGAAAACACAAAGAAATGGAAAATGTTCCATGCTCATGGATTGGAAAAAAAAATATTTGAAAATGTCTATGCTACCTAAGCAACCTACACATTTAATGCAACCCTATGAAAATACCATCATTTTTTTCAAAGAAATGAAACAAATAATCCTAAAATTTATATGGAGCCAGAATAACCAGAGGAATGTTGAAAAGGAAAACCAAACTTGGTGGCATCATAATTGCAGACTGCAAGCTCTATTACAAAGCTGATTCTGCTCTGAATCGTTTTCAAGAGAGAGTATGGTACTGGCACAAAAACAGACCCATAGATCAATAGAACAGAATAGAGAGCCCAGAAATGGACCCTCAAATCTAGGGTCAACTCATCTTTGACAAAGCAGGAAACAATGTTCAACTAAAAAAAGACAGTCTTTTCAACAAATGGTGTTGGGAAAATTGGACAGTCACATACAGAAGAATGAATCTAGACCATTTCCTTAAACAACACACAAAAATAGACTCAAATGGATGAAAGACCTCAATGTAAGAAGGGAATCTATCAAAATCCTTGAGGAGAAGACAGTCAGCAACCTCTTCTACCTCAGCCATAGCAACTTCTTCCCAGAAACATCACCAAAGGCAAGGGAAGCAAGGGCAAAAATGAACTATTAGGACTTCATCAAGATCAAAAGCTTTTGCACGGCAAAAGAAGTAGTCAACAAAACCAAAAGACAACCAATAGAATGGGAGAAAATATTTGCAAATGACTTATCAGGTAAAGAGCTAGTATCCAAAATCCATAAAGAACTTATCAAACTCAACACCCAAAGAACTAATAATCCAATTAAGAAATGGGCAGAAGACATGAACAGACATTTCTCCAAAGAAGATATCCAACAGACACATGAAAAAGTCCTCAACATCCCTCAGCATCAGGGAAATGCAAATCAAAACCACAATGAGATACCACCTTACACCAGTAAGAATGACTAAAATCAACAAGTCAGGAAATGACAGATGTTGGCAAGGATGTGAGGAAAGGGGCATCCTCTTACACGGCTGGTAGGAATTTAAGCTGATGCAGCTACTCTGGAAAATAATATGGAGATTCCTCAGAAAGTTGAAAATAGAGGTACCCTACAACCCAGCTATTGCACTATTGGGTATTTACCCTAAAGATGCAAATGTAGTGATCCAAAGGGGCACATGCATCCAAAAGTTCATAGCAGCAATGTCTGCAATAGCCAAACTATGGAAAGAACCTAGATATCCATCAGCAGATGAATGGATAAAGAAGATAGAATATTATGCAGCCATCAAAAAGAATGATATCCTGCCATTTGCAATGATGTGGATGGAACTGGAGGGTATTATGCTGAGCAAAATAAGCCAGAGAAAGACAATTATGATGCAATCTCTCTAAGATGGGGAATTTGAGAAGCAGGGCAGTGGTTCATGGGGGGAAGGAAAAAATGGAACAAGATGGGACCAGGGTGGGATAGAAACCATAAGAGACTCTTAAACTCAGGAAACAAATTAAGTGTTTCTGATGGGTTGGGGAGATATAGGGTGGCTGGATTATGGAAAAAAATAAAGATAAATACCCAAGTTCACATGTCCAAATTAACTCTAAAACTTAAAATATATATATATATTTTAAAAAATTTTGTTTCAATATAGAAATTGCAGTTTATGGGCACATGGGTGTCTCCATAAGTTAAGTGTCTGACTCTTGATTTCAACTCAGGTCATGATCTCAGGTTTATGAGATTCAGCCCCACATCCTGCTCCATGCTTAAGATTCTCTCTATCCCTCTGCCCCTCCCCCCGAAATTGTAGTTTGCTCCATTCTTTAGATTTTTAACTCCCTGCCTATGAAATCATGAGTTTCATCTGTGTGAAGGTCCACTACATTTGCCAAAGAAATTACTATCCTTTCATTGTCTGTAAGAAATATCATAGAAGAGCTAAATGCAGAGCATGGTCCAAATGCTTTGATCCATCAATGATATGTTACATATATCCATTTAAATGTAACATATTAATATGAAATATGGAGAGTATCTTATGTCATTTAATTCTTCTCTTCAAACATAGGCCAGGTCATAGAAAAGTAACTTCTCCTATAGCACTGTGCCCTCAATATGCAACTGTAAAATTACAAAAAAAAAAAAAAAAAAAAAAAAAACTAAACAGAATAGAAAGGCATTATTAACAATAATCTTTCCATAGTAGAACTCAAAGCATATTTGTTTTTTGGCATTGTTTCTAAAATAGGATGATATCTGAGCAGTTTTGCTTCCTTTCAACACTGTTATAAAGCCCAGTCTCTCGAAAACGATTCAGAGCAGATCCACTGAATTATCAACAAGTCTGCCAAGATTCTCTGGCATTTGGGACTTGGCATAATGTTGCAAAATACATTTTCTTAGACAATTCTGGTTTTTGCTACATACCCAAATGTCTGAAAAGTAGTTCCAAATGTTCCTCTGTCAACAGGTTTTCCTCCACATCTCTTGATTATGATTTTCATCTGCCTGGGTTAAAACAGCATATCACACAAACTTGGGGAGAGAACAGACACCATATTTCCTTATACTGTTTCTGTCAAACTTTGCAAATTATCTTTAAAAAGTTAACATAGATTTAAATGAATGCTTTTGAAGGCAAACCTACCAAATATGGGTCATTTTTTAAAAGACTTTATTTCTTTTAGAGTGGTTACAAGTTCACAGAAAAATTGAGAGGAAGCACAGAGATTTCCCTGTCTCCTTATATATCCCCAGGCTCCTCCAACCTCAACATCCCCACCAGATGGCATATTTTTTACAATTGATCAATATTCATTGTCAATCATTATCACCCAAGTTTCATAGTTTTTATTAGATTTAACTCTTGGTGATGTATATTCTATGGTTTGAACAAGTGTATAATGACATGTGTCTAACATTATAGTATCATAGAGAATAGCTTCATTGTCTTAAAACTCCGCTGTGCTCCACCTATTCATCCCTTTATCCCCTACCCCGCCCAGTGCATGACAACCACTGATATTTTTACTGTCTCTGTTGTTTTGTTTTTTCCAGAATGTCCAGTGGTTGAAATCATACAGTATGTGGGCTTTCAGATTAGTAATATGCATTACAGATTGGTTATAAGACTTTCACTTAATAATACACATTTAAGTTTTCTCCAAGTCTTTTCATGGTTTGATAGTTCATTTCTTTTTAGTGCTGAATAATAATTTCATTGGATGTAACATAGTTCATTTATTAATTCATCTGCTGAAGGATATCTCAGCTGCTTCCATGTTTTAGCAATCACAAATGAAGCTGTTGTAAACATTTGTGTGCAGGTTTTTGGGTGTACATAACTCTTCAGCTCTTTTGGTTAAGTATCAAGAGCACAATTACTGGATCCCATGATATGTAGGAGTGTGTTTCCATTTTGTAAGAAACCACAAAACTGTCTTCTGAAGTGGCCATACCATTTTGCATTCCCAACAGCAATGGATGCAGTTCCTGTTCTCCCCGCCCTCACCAGCACTGGCTGTTGTCAGTGTTCTGGATTTTGGCCCTTCTAATAGGTATAGAATGGCATCTCAGTGTTATTTTAATTTGCATTTTTGTGATGACTTAGGATGTGGAGTGTATTTTCATATACCTATTTTCCATCTATGTATCTTCTTCCATAAGGTGTCTGTTAAGATCTTTGGCACATTTTTTAATTGGGTACATTTCACAAGCATTTCTCAGTTATCCACCTGCTCCCCTTAGGTGGGACAGGATGGCTAGAGCTGGCTGGAGTTGATCCTTTTTCCTTTCTGCCAGGTTGGTTAGGCTCTGATGCAACCCCAAAGCAGGAAGCTCTGGTTAAGTAGTTTCTCCTTCGGATTGATCTTGTTAGGGAAAACGGAGTACTCTGGCTTATTTTCAAAACCATTCCCCTATTCTCTTCTTCTGGCCAGACGCATGAGATTTTTTTCCTCATACCTACTTTGGGACCAGGTCAAGGTCCTCAAGGTAAAACTCACAGAAATTCCCCTTCCCTCACCTCCCACCTACAGCTGGGTCCTTGGGAAGTTTTTAGCTCTCAGACTTGTCCACTCTGAACCTCCAATAATTCCTCAAGTATAGTTTGGCTTTTCCTACCCTGCTCCAGTTCCTGGAGAGATTTCGGCTCCCAAGTGTCTGCTCTGCTAAGTTGCAAATCTGTTTTTCTTCTTGCTTTCTTTAATATGTGGGGGCAGCCTTTTACCCTATGACCTCACTTCTCTTATAGATCTAAGGAATATTATTTGTTTTTTCAGTTTGTTCAACTTTTTACTGGAACAGGGTGGTGACTTCCAAGCTCCCTACATGGAACCAAAAACTGGAATTCCCTGGGTTATTTTTCAAATTTTCAATTTCCTATGCAGCAGATTCAAACTCAGTCCAGCACAGCTCTGGAGACTATCACTTGGAAGGGGAGTACACGGCTTGTCATACTGTGATTTATAAAAAATATATATTTGGTTATTCAGATGACCAAAATATATTTCTTATATGTATTTGGTCTTCATCCAGTTCCTCACTCACAACTCCTAAAACCCTTGGACTTTCCTTTAAGGAAGGCTGTAAAGGTGTCTTTTTTCATGTTAATGAAGATGACTTCTGGAAACCCTACCCACCAAGGGCTTGGGGCTCTTGCCAGGAAGATCAACCAACCATGTGGATTAAAGATCCCAGACCTCTGGGAAGAGATGGGGAGAGATTGGAGGTTGAATCAGCCAATAGCCAATTGCTTAATCAGCCATGGCTATGTAATGAAGCCTCCATAAAAACCTGAAAGGACAAGGTTCTCAGAACTTTTCAGTTGGTGAACCCAGTGGTGATGCCAGAAGTGTAGTGCTCCTGGAAAGAGCATGGGAGCTTCATGCCTTTTCACCCTACTTCATCTTATGTATGCCTTCTTGCTGTTGATTTGTATCCTTTTTCATATCCTTTAATAAACTGGGGAAACTAACTGTTCCTTGAGTTCTGTGAGCCACTCTAGCACATTAAAAAAACTTAAGGAGGAGGTCACTGGAACCTCCAATCTGTGGTTGGAAACACAAGTAACAAACTGGGGCTTGTGACTGGCCTCCAAAGTGAGGGATTGGAGACAGTATTGTATGATCAAACATTTAACTTGTGGAATCTGATGCTGTCTCTAAATAGATAGTGTCAGAGTTTAGCTGAATCCTCAGACACCCTGCAGATGTCTATAAATAGCTTGGTGATATGGGGAAAAAGACCCTCCTTCCATGTTAGTTGGCCCTACTTGTTTTCTCTTCTTTTATCACAGCAGGGTATTTATTACTAAGCTTTGAAAAAATCATGTTTCACATGTCTATATATATTTTTATGATAAATGAAGCAGAGGAAACTGTTGCATCATTTTTCCCCCTCCATATTGCATTGGATAACATTTTCTGAGTTCAAATCTCTGTGTAACTCATGACCAGATTTAAGTGTCAAAATGAGTGGAAAAGGCATTTGCAGTAGCAAAGTGCAGAGAAGGGTAAAATGGGTGTGTGCAGCACAGAGAGAGGCCTTTGAGGAAGCAGGGCTTGCAAGGGCCCCAGGAGATGAATGCATTCTGCTTACATCGAGAGGATAAGAGGCACTGAAGAGATGGGAAGAAGCACTGACAATGAGCATGGCATGTCAACGAGGCATCAGGAATTTGGTCGGATTAAAGTGAAGAGTGGACTGGGGAAGAGAGTATAGGTGGGGGTCAGAAACCTAGGACAAATTATGGAGAGCTATGTAGGAAGACTAAGGGTGTTAACAGCCATCAGGTACTTTTTTTGAGCCCATCCCTCTGCTGAGCATGCTGCCTTACAGTTCTGTTTCACCACACCCTGGCCGGGAGGCATCATCAATGAGGACATAAGCAAAGAGCAGCTCACCTGGCACCATACAGCTGTTTTCACTCCTTTTGCTCCATTCTCCCAAAGAATTCAAAATTTGAAAGAAGCCAGACAAAAGAAACAAGTTAGAAAAATGAAAACATGCAAGAAGCCAGATTTTATGTGGGCTTCCCTAAAACTTCCATGGTGTTACCTTGGAGGAAAATGGTAGTCAGTGTCTGTCACTGACCCCATTTGATGAAAATCCTAATAGGGAAAATGAGTCTTTACATTAGATGGTAAACAATTAGGTCTTTAATTTTCAAAATACACATGGCCAGAAAATGGAAATATATCTCCTTCTGATAGAAAATAATATTATCTGCCAAAGTCCTAGAGATAAATGCCAAGAACTAGATGAATCAAAATTTGTGGACAAAAATAAATGTACATGTTTCAAAATTAATCATATTTTTGAAAAAAATGCTTGTAATATGCACTTTCTGTTTGTGATCTCCCGGAACGTGACTATACTGCTGAAGCAAAGAGCCAAACAGAGTACTTGAATAAACTTAGATTCTAAAAGCAAAGGGGCATAATCAGCGCAATATTTCACTTTGGATTCATAGCGGTATATTTTGCTCACATGGGAGAGTGCCTTTCCAGGGTAACCAATGTAGACAAGCACGTTCACTGTGTGTTATTTAACTGGACAGAAAACACACTCTCTGGAGAAAATTTCATATGTCACATCTGCAAAGACTTTCAGTTAGTGTTTTATTTGTCTTTTTTACATGAAGTGATTGGAAGATAATTCTCCAGGAAAACGAGATTCTACTCACCCCCCCATTTATTCCTCACCTTTGAATGTATATTAACATACATAATGAAATAGCAGGGGATGATTTAATTCATATGACAAACTTTCTCAGTGCTGAGAAGAATCAAGACTCTATGAGGGATACAAAGTATATATTCTTGCTCCTGGTGTGTTGTGATCATTGTCAGGATTTTCTTTTCTCTGCTCTTAAATATTTTTATTATATTTTGACCTTAACATTCTAACTAGATAATTCAAACTATTTTTATTCATTTTAGAATATTGCATTTCAAAAAATAACTTGGAAAACCAACTTGATTGATCTCTTTAAAAAAATTAGTTATTTAATTAAGTGTTGAGTTCTGATTATAGATGCATTAAATTCTTCTTCTTCTTTTTACATATTTCATTTATTTGAGACATAGCACATGAGTGCTGATGCACCAGCAAGTTTGGGGAGAGGGGCAGAACAGATTGGGAGTAGCAGACTCCCCACTGAGCAGGGAGACCAATTCAGGGCTCTATCCCAGCACACTGGGATCATGACCTGAGTTGAAGGCAGATGCTTAACCACTGAACAACCCAGGCACCCTGGGACTTTTTTCTAAATACTAAGTTGGTTCAACAAATATTTTGATTTATTTTTTTATAATATTCAAGAAGGATGAGACAAAGTGTGAATCCTGAAGTGGCATGTGTTGAGTGAGGTAGTAACCAGTCTGCATATTGGATTCCAATCTTAGTAATCTGAATCACTTATAAATTGGAAAAGAAAAAGAAACCAAAGACATGGAAATAATGGTCTTTGGAGGAGGAAATAATTCATTTTTTTTCATATTTCAAAATCCAAAGTGCAGGCTGTCTCAAGTGTGAAATTCTGGAAAGTAAAACAAGCAGTTTGAAAATCTCAGCCATTTTCTCCATGGTTCTTCTTACCTGATTCAATATTCAAAAATGAACCCAAGGAATGCCCCTTATTCTTTCTTCAGTAAACACTGATATTTCTGCTAAGAAAGGCCATTAAGAATTCCCATGTTTGGAAATCTTATCAACTAAGACTATAACCCAAGTCTCCTAATTTATATGATCCATGCAATGCCTATAGCTTTTTGGGAACACACACACACACACACACACACACACACACACACACACACACACCCTTACACTTGCTTTGAGAAACAGGGGTTCGTTGTAGTAAGTTTAAATAATACTATATAAAACTCTACTAGTGAAACTATTATTTTTGGTTTTCTAGAAGAGATGGCTAAGATTCCCTTTAAAAATAGTAATAATAAGAATTAGACACTTACAAATTAACTTTTGTATGAGTGTAGTTCTATTTTAATATGTTGGTTTTGTTTCATTGTTTTAGAAATTAAATTCTGTTTTGTAAATGATCACGTGTGTTACTGCTGAAGAATAACATGGAATTAATCTAAAATAATGAAGGAAGTTAAAATAGTAACTCCTTGTTAAATGTCCCTAAATATATTTAACATATCACAAAATGGTGTGGTCGGCCTATAGGTAATTATGTTACATTTTAAAACACTGTGTCTTTTTTTGAAACTGCTGTAGCCTGCCAGGATACACTGCTCCAACTCTGAAAACATGTTTAAAATTAAAGAACAAGCAAATTGGAGATGCAAAAGAAAAGATATAATACTGCAATACACTAGTTGATTTAAAATGAGTATTTTTGGGCAGCTTATAAATACTTTTGTGTCCATTGAATTTGTATTGATTTCCTTAACTTCGTAAAAATACATTGATGCAGTCCAAATCATCGTATCATGTTTGACTGAGACCTTTGAGAATCTTTTATAGATTAAAATAAGGAATCTTTTATAGGTGAAGAGACAGAAGCACAGGGACTCTAAGTGCATTGTCTATGGGTATAGTGCTGATTGGAGGCAAGCTAGGATGGGAACACAGGGAACCTGAGTTTCAGTCAGGAACTCTCACCTCTACTACTATGAAAAGTACTTAGGACTTTTAAGCACTGCCACTGTCATTGATAAACTGTGTTTTCAGAAGCTTCCATGCTCTGTTTAAAGTTCCACTAAGCATATCATTGCTTGTCAGTTATCAGGACATACATAACTAAGTAAGGTGACACATGATCACTTGTGGAGGAAGACAGGCAGTGTATCTTCAAGGAGACCTGGAAGCCCCATCAATTATTACAGCCTCTAAATACTCAACATTCAGCCTGCATGAGCTCATAGGGCCACAGAGAATGATTTAGAATTGATTTTAAGTCGCAGTAGCTGAGAACAAGCATGCAAAGTGTATGGAAGGAAATCCAAACTTGGGGAACTACTTCATCTATCGCCAGCAGGATATATGAGAGGGGAAGAAAAGTCATGTTTTTCCTAGAAGTGTTTTTCTTCAGAAGCAACAGAACTGGAAAACACTACAAGCTCAATTAGTAATAAAGCAACTTGTAAAGGACAAGAAGAAAATATGTGAAGATCCACTCACCTTAGGGTGAGAGCTGCGAAACTACTAGCAGCATTCTATCACATTCCAATAAAGAGGCTGATAATTTTCCTTTTTTAAAATCCTTGAGGCAAGTAGAACAGTTATTCATCTCAATTAAATTTCTTAGTTATATTAATGTGGAGGTCAATACATAAGGAAAAAAGTACTTGTTAAATTTAACTGCAAAGATTTTACATTCTTATATTTCCAGGGCTAGTTCATGTTAATTTTTGTTTTTGTTTTTGTTTTTATCTATCAGTGTAACAGAACTGTTTGGGATTACATAAGATGGTAAAATTTTAAGCACTACTTTCTTTATGTCTCACCTGTCTCCTGTTCTAGCAATCTCAGTGTTTGGTACTTCAATCCAAAACCACTTGACCTTCCCAAACCCAGAGGTCTTCGCTCACCTCCGCTCCCATCGTCAAGGACTGACTCTGAGCTTAGTTATCATCTGAGCCCTCCAAACTCTGAAATTTTCAACCGTGAGACTTCACTGTCTCTCTACAGGCCAAACACAGACTGCCGCTCCACAACATCTGTTCATACCCACCACTAATCTCCTCGTTTTTTTTTTTTTCTCCCAATTAATCATTAACCATTTCTTTTAATTCGGTGTGCTCTTGTTTTAAATCAACCTATTTCTAAAATACTGCCCAATTTATTCATGAGGATATTTATTCTCTCTTTTATCTTATACTCACTTCAAATATAATTATTTTACAATGTCAGAATGTTCAATTCCAGGAGGGTTAATTCTGATTTTTATGATATTTACTCCCTTCTATCATGACCCACTTTCTTTATATGGTGTGTTAAGGGTTTTTATGGGATCTCATCTTCACCTGGGCTATGTTCCCCTATGGAAATCTAACATGCTGGATTCTGGGAAATCATGTGTATTTGGGGTTGTGAACACTTTCCCCTTAAGCTGCTTAGCATCACTTTTCTCCTGAAATCTGGGGGGACTCTGCTTTCAGATTAATTACATGGTTCATTTATATGGTCAACTAATATTAACAAGGAAGCCAAGAATATTCAATGAAGAAAAGACAGTCTTTTCGATAGATGGTACTCAGATAATTGGATATCCAAATGTAACAGAATGAAACTGAACCCATATTATATACCACTCACAATAATTAACTTGAAATGAATCAGTTAAGTATAAGACCTGAAACCATGAAACTGTGCAAAAAAAAAAAGAAGAAGAAGAAGAAGAAAGGCATTTGATGTAGGTCTCCACAATGATTTTTTTGGATATAACACCAAGAACACAACCAGATAAAAATAAATAAGTGGGGAAACATCAAATTAAAAAACATTTCTGCACAGCAAAAGAAATGATATGATCAACAAAGTGAGAAGACAACTTATGGAATTGTAAAAAATATTTGCAAGTAATACCCGGGGTTCATATCTAAAATATATAAAGAACTCCAATAGCAAAATATCAAATAACCCAACTGCAAAAATGAGCAAAGTCTCTGAATAGGTATTTCACCAAAAAAGAGATATGAAAAACCAACAGGTCTATGAAAAGGTATCCAAAATAACTAATCATTAGGAAAATGCAAATTAAAATCACAGTATGATATCACCTCATGCTTAGTAGAGCAATCATCAAAAGGACAAGAGATACAAAATGCTGGTATGGATGTGGAGAAAAGGGAGCCCTTATGCACATTGGTGGGATTGTAAATTTTTACAGCCACCGTGGAAAGAAAAGGATACTTAAAACATTAAAAATAAAAGTACAAGTAAAACAATAAAAAATCAACCCAGCTATTCTTCTTCTGGGAATATATCCAAGAAAATGAAAACACTAACTTGAAAAGATATCTGCACCCTCATGTTCATTATTTATAATAGTCTAGATATGGAAACAGATATCTACCAATGGATGAATAAAGAATTTGTGATATCTATTATATCATCTATCATCTGTCTATCATCTATATCTAATGGAATATTATTCAGTCACTTTTTATTGAGGAAATCCTACCCTTTGTAACAGCATAGATGGACATTAATAATATTATTCTAAGTGAAATAAGTCAGGCAGAGAAAAAAATATACTGAATGATTTTACTAACACATGAAATCTTTTCAAAAACAAAAATAAACTCATAGAAAAGAGATCATATTTGTGGTTACCAGAGGGGAAGGATGATGGGATGGGGAGTTACAGGAAGACAGGCAAGAAGTGTAAACTTCCAGTAAGAAGATAAATAAGTACTGGGAATGTAATGTACAACATGAGGACTATAGCTAACGCTGCAGTAGGGTGTATAGGAAAGTCATTAAGAAAATATATCTTACGAGTTATCATCAAAAGGAGATGTTTTCCTTCTTTGTATTGTGACTCTATGAGATGATGGGTATTAGTTGAACCCATAGTGGTAAACATTTCACACTATATATAAATCAAACCATCATGCTATGCACCTTAAACTTATACAGTAAAATAGAAAAGATATATATTTGGGCTATGATTATGCCTTTTTCCAAGGATGACTATAGATTCATAGTACTTCACTGCCACAAAAAACTTAGCTAGCTCCTTAACTATAACTCCTTAACTAAGGCTTATGTTAACAGAAATATGAAAATACCTGGATCTTATACTTTTCTTCCTCAAACTTTTGTTTACATGTAAGCATTTCTATTTACTAACACAAGACAGTCCTTGATCCCAGCCTGGTCAGTGGGTAGTTTTGAGATCAGAAGCTCCCTTCTGGAAGGGTGGGTTTCTCAATTTCGAAACCAAAAGAAAGGCCAGATGGTCTTTTCCACAGTGGCATTACATAGAACCAAAATAAAGAAATGAAAATGATAGCTTAGAAGTTTAGCGAAAAACACAGTTGCCCCTTGAATAACATGCATTTGAACTTGCACAGTTCTATTTATATGCAGATTTTTTACAGTACAGTTCTGTAAATGTATTTTCTCTTCTTTATGATTTAATACCATTTTCTTTTCTTTAGCTTAATTTATTGTAAGAATATGGGGTATACTACATATAACATATAAAATATGTGTTAATAAACTGTTGATGACATTGGTAAGGTTTCCAGTCAGTAGGCTATGAGTATTTAAGTTTTGGGGAAGTCAAAAGCTATACATAGACTTTCAGTTGTTTGGAAGTCAGTGTCCCAACTCCTGCCTGCTTTAAGGGACACTGTATTTATAACTAAAACACTGCATTTAAACCAGCAATGGGCAGTGGCTGATAGGAGAGAAGGAAATGTATGTTATTGGGACGTTAACTGAAATCACATAAAAGAAAAAGAATTTGCAAGGGGCTTATTCTTATAGAAAGCAAAAGCTTAAAGTTCCCATAGAGGAGGGAAAAAGGAAGAAAAAATGCATACACATACAATTACTGTGTGTGTGTATGTGTGTATGTGTGTGTATAGACAAAGAGAAATCGATTTTTTTCTGGATATTAAACGTATGCTTCTTCCTTATACTGTTGAGAGAGTAAATTGATAAAGACCCGAAGGAATGTCACCTCTAATCCACTGACAGCATTGTGTTCCAGTTTTCAACAAGAGAAGGAAGAGAGTAAGAGTAAGTCCTTTCCTGAAGATGCTGTTACATTTCTTTAGAAGGGAAAGGGGAATAACTTTATAATATGTGAAAGGGGCAGAATAATCAACTCTTTTGTATTTTGAGCAAAACAGTGGCTGTTGCTAGTAGCAGGTGGTTTCCAGAAAATGCTCAGTGTACCGTCCTTTAGGAGAACAGGCAGACCATTACAAAGCACTGTTGTCCATTTGAGCATGAGATTATACAGGAAAAGCCATCAGATCTTAGAGGGTTATCAGGGAGAGGGGTAGGGAGAGGGAAAGGAAGAATCAAGGTTCTGGACTGCAGCCTATCCTATGCCTCTGCTGATTTTGAATTTCAGGATCAGATGACCTCCCCTCAAGAGGCCGCAGAGTATGAGCTCAAGGGCAGTACAGCAGCAAATGGACATTAGGCCAAGCTCCAGGACAGCGACAGAATTGGAGAACTTGGCCCAGGCACAGTCTGCCCAAGGCAGTGCCTCCTCTTCCCCCCAAAATTTACCACAGATAAGATAGTGATGGTTGATCTCTTTGATTGGACCCTGCCAAGTATAGAGAGAAACTTCCTAGCCAATCTCATTCTCTCACTAGTATGGGCTGGGCCATGTCATAGGAAGCACTGCTCCCTCATTTTCTTGGTCTGTAGGGAAGAACTCTAAGGGCACGATGGATTTTACTTGGGAGAGAGGAACCTGGGCCCCTTGGCCTCATGCCACAAAGTCAATGCATATTTATATACCACAATTACTTTACACAGAATTTTCGACTCATACCCTGCTTGATAGGAGTAGTCCTGCCAAATTACATGGCAAAGAGTATTATCCCATTTTGTAGATAAAGAAAATCAGATTTAGTGATGTGAAATGACTTCACAAAGCAACAAAGCTATGAAGCAACAAGACTGGTACCTAGGCAGTGTTTTCAACCAGGCCCTGATGGCATGGCACTTCCCAGTGGCTGCTCCCAAGCCTTGTCTGTTAACAGCTGCCCTTCTCCATGTAGATAATCTGACTTGTCAGACAGCTTCTGTCTCACAAATACTGAACTCAACTGTGTGAATAACTCCTAAGCTGCTTCTTTTCTGACAAAGCAATGATCCAACATAATTGCTGCTCAGACCATAGGAAAATGAGTTCTCTACAAATTGAAAGTCTGTGGTGAAGCCAATGTCAAGCCATGGGACAGTCACTCTGTGCAAGAGCTTCCTGAGCCTGCAGAGGAAGGAGCTTTGCTCCCATCTGGCCTGCCCATCTCATTTACATTCAGTCTGCCCTGCACCTCAAAGCTCTGCCTTCACCAGGTCACCTCCCATGGCAATGACTTTAACGACTCTCTAGTACTGACAGCAAATTTTAAGTTTTTATTTTTTATTTTTATTTTTTTAAAGGTTTTATTTATTTATTTGACAGAGATAGAAAGAAAGCACAAGTAGACAGAGCAGCAGTGAGAGAAAGAGGGAGCAGTGAGCTCTCCACTGAGTAGGGAGCCCAATGCCGGATTGAATCCCAGGACCCTGGGATCATGACCTGAGCCGAAGGCAGACACTTAACCGAAGGCAGACACAAAGCCACCGAGGCACCCCAAATTATAAGTTTTTAGAATAATTTGCCTCGTGTTCATTGAGCCTGAACTTTACTATTTATTTTTTGAAGTTTAATTTAAAAGAAATATTACCACAGAAGAGAAATAAAAATTCTTCATATTTTCAGGAACACAAGTGTCTAAACTTGGCTTAAAATCAAAAATAATTATACCATAGAGCAATAGCCCAGATTGTATTTGTTTATTTCTGCCTGTTGTATTCAGTTATAACTGGCATATAACATTGTATCAATTGAAGGTATACAATGTAACAATGTGATATATGTATATATTTTATAACATTAATGAGTTCATGATTAACTCATTAACCTTAGTTAACATCCATAATCGCACATAGTTACAGATTTTTTTCCTTGTGATAAGAACTTTTTTTAGAGCATTTCATTATTTTTTAAAGTAATCTCTTATACCCAACATGAGGCTCTAAGTCATGACCCCGAGGTTAAGTGTAGCATGTTCACTGACTGAGCCAGCCAGGTCCCCCTATAATGAGAACTTTGAAGAGCCATTTCTTAAAAACTTTCAAATATACAGTGAAGATTGGTGACTATGGTCATCATGCTACGTACTGTATCCCTAGGACTTGTTTATCTTACCAATCTTACCACTGGAAGTTTTTGGACCACCTTCATTCATTCACCCCAACTCTACTCCAGAGAACTGCCAATCTGTTTTCTGTTTCTATGAATCCAGTGTTTGTTTCTATGAATAAATGAGATCACACAGTATTTTTCTTTCTCTATCAGACATGTTTCATTTAGCATAATACCCCCGAAGTTCACCCATGGTGTCCCATGGACATATAACCAAATTTATAGTATTTAAGTAACAATAAAATATAATTTAAGTAATCACACTATTGTAAAAATAATTTTAAGAATTTTGAATGGAAGAAAGGAAAAATACAACTTACAAAAAAGTTGATATCTCCTAAACATACAGAGTCTCAGAAAATAAAGGAGAAAATGTCAATAGTGTTGTAGATAAATGGGCTGAAAAGTAATTGTACGGTTTCAAAAATGAAAGTCAATCTTTATGAAAAGATAGATGCTCAGCTTCACTTATAAAAAATACAAATCAAAACTATATGGTGATATTTTTATTATAAAATTCCTGTTTTTCACGTTTTAATATGGTGTTAGGAAAGGGGTCCTTATCTTCTCTTTCCAAAAAGTTTCAGCCCATAAAAGACAGGAGCCATGTTTTACCTCAAGAGCATCTTGATAAATACCTGATTAGCCAATATCTAAAAGAATGATTAGGAGTTAATGTTGTGGAAGCTACAAACAGAAATTTTTTCTCTTCAAGGTTTCCACAGACTTCAGAACCAGAAAAAGACAATAGGTTGAGGGGTGCCAGTGAGAAAAAAAAAGACAAAAACGCATTCTCTGCCTTGAGGTGATTCTATTGCTCTGGAATAGTACATTCAGTCATCTTCCTGTCTGGGTATAATTTTGAAAGAAAAAAAAAAGAAGATAAAGAGGAAAGAAAACAGTGACAGTTCACTATTGAGGGGGGAAAAAATCAGTGGCAAACCTATTGTGAGGTTTTCCGTCTTTTTCTGGCATAATCTAGCACATTAAGAGAAAACTCTTTGAATTACATGACCATGTGCCCAATTCCTACCATTACATCCTCTCTTTTCAGGACATCTTAGATTGATAGAAATCACAAAGTAATTTTTGATCAACCCAGTCAAAACAAGAATTTAAAACAAAGCATTTTACACTGGATATTTGCCCTGGGAGAAGTGGCTCGTTGGAGGTGGTCCGAATGACGGGGGGGGGGGGGGGGGGGTAGCCAAGGGCAAATAAGATGCCCACAATTATTTTGGTTTACAGGTAATGGTGAAAACTGTCTCCATGATATTTATTTTTAAAGTCTTCTTGCAGCTCTTTTCATAAGCTTTTCATATGAATGATATAATGAAAGGGCTCAATTCCAAATATTATGACATTTTTTGCAGTCACTACTTAAAATACTTCTAAAATGCCAAAAAGAGCATAATGCTAATGATAAAAAGGCAATTTTGCCTAATCTTGACAAAGTTAGAATGAAAAAGATAATCTCTAATCGGAGGGGAGCTTAAATCTGGAATTAATATAACTAGTGAAGAGGTATAGTGCCTGGAAGGGTACACATCTAGAAGAGGAAAAATAATGTCTTGATTCTCTATAATTGTAATGTGAATAAAACCCATAAAAGGCAGGAGAGATTTTCAGTGTAACTAGCAACCTTCATTTTGCTAGTTTTCATACAATATCAGGTATAAACACTGAATATGCTGTTAGTTAAAACCCTTAACATAACATTAAAAAAATCCAACGCATGCATTTTTAGGGCTATAGTCAACAATTCAAGGTTCTGAAACAGAAGTTATACTCCTCACAAGTATTATATACATAGCTTTAGAACAGAGTTAAGTGTCTCTTCCTTAGGCCATTTAGTTTCTTTTCTTGTTTGTTCATGTTAATACTTTGTGTGACTGTGGTCTGACATGCAGACAGGGAAAAAGCAATTGGAAGACAAACTCTCTAGGCTGGGTACAGGACATCTTTTACCTCAACATTTCTAGAGGTGTAGACTTTGCTGAAGGGATTTATGAACTCCAAAACCCACCCCCCATGAGTGCCAAAAGGGGAGCTTTAATGTCTAATTCTTGGTTTCCCTATGAAGGAGCCTGTTCAATATAAGAAATTCTTTTTGGTGGAAAATATTTCAAATTTTACACTCGCTTGGAAAACATTTTTTTCAGAACACTATTCAAAGGCAAGACACAATGCTAGGAGTTGATGGAAGAGATGTAGTTTGGAGTTGAAAGGAGAAAAAGGACTGGCAGATTAGAAATGGTCTATTTCTAATGCATCCCTGCTGATGAGGGAGCTGAGATTGGTGCGAAAGCTGATGGAGTGACCTGCTGTGTCCAGGCATGGTGCCATTATGAGCAGAACTAAAATTGAATAATCTCAGTGATTATGAAACTTTCTTTTCCACAGATCCTGTTGTATGCATATCTGAAGTGACTCAAACATGTTTCTTGTTGAAACTTTCAAATAACTCTCCAGACCAAAGCTGAGGGTGCAATTAAAAGAAGGATCCCTGTCCTCATAGAGTGCACAACCCAGAACATAAAGAGAATATATATTTCAGGGCAGAATTTGATAAGTGAAAATAGAAGTGGAGGAACATATCACACATTACAGGCATCAAAGGGGAGCCCCAGAGAAATCTGGAATAAGATCTTCCTGGAAAAATCTGGCAAAGCTTTCCAAAGGAACTGGCCTCTGCTCACTGATATGCACCAAATATGCAGATTGTCTACAGCATGCCAGGGCTGTCTGTAGTGCCAGGGGTGGGGTGAAGGAGAGAGACGTATAAGAACAGTACAATATCATGTGTTAAGAAAACAATACAGATAAGGCAGGTAGGTTTTATAAACCACATGTGACTTGCCTTGTCTAATCCCAGGTGGAAGGGCAGTTAGTAATGATTTTCTAAAGTGGGATACTTCAACTGAGTGCAAAAAATGTGCCGTGGGTTGGTGTGTGGGGAGATAGAACAGACTGAGAGGAGGCATAAAGGGAGTAAACAGACTTTGAGAAGTAGTGATAGGAAGACTGGAATTTAGGCAACTGGGTGATTAAAGGCACAGAGATGAGAAAATACAAATTAGCTAGATGAATACTAAATGAGAAGTTTGGCATACTGGGGCAGAGGGTGAAAGTATCTCATGGTGGAGAAGAGAGAGCCAGGTGGTGTGTCCTAGAGATGAGGTGGGAGGAAAGTGAGAGCCTTGAAAATCAAGTAAAGAGTTTTGGTTTTATATTCTCTCTCTTGGGTTGCTATGTGATCAGTGACAGCATTTAGAGTGGAATTTTGCCACCGAATGAAGGATGATAGGAAAGGGATTAAGGTCAGAAGGCAACTTGGCTAGCTGGGAGCTGGTAAAATACCAATAGAGTTTGGTGAATGGCAGAGCCAGGCCACTCCAGGTTGGCAGTCAGGAAATGGGAGACTCGAAAGATCTGCTCTTGCATGTGGCAGGAGGGAAGAGTCCATGGTGCCTGGGCTTTCCAAGTTGTATGCTTGACAAGACTGTAGTAAGGAGGAGCTCTACAGGTAAAGACTAATTCTGATTGTATACCTAAGCCATTCTCCACGCAGGATGCAGAAGTGTAATCAGACTTGAAGATGGGAGAATTCTGCACAAAGGTAAAGCTTAAGTCATGGGAAGAAATGAGGTTGCCATTGAAGAATATTTGCCCTCCCAAGTCCTCCCTTTGGCTTCTTTCTATTGTGAATGTATGTCCTTGTATCCAGTCACCCTCCAAGGTCTACCAATCCTATCTGGTCAATTATGAAACTGTTTCATTATTTTCCTTAGGACTATATTGTCAAGTACTACTTATGTGTAGTCAATGAGCACTTGAAATGTGGTTAGTCTGAATTAAGTTGTACTGTAAGTACAAAAACTTGCAGTCCAAATGAAAAAAAAAGTGCTAAATAGCTCAATACTATTTAATATGATTATATATTGAAATAATAATTTAGATGTATTAAGTTAAATAGTGCTATTAAATTAATTTTAGTTATTTATCTTAAGAACTAGAAAACCATAAAACACATATGTGGTTTGTGTTGTATTTATATTGGATAATGCTTTCTACGTATTATTTTGGCATAGTAATATGATCTAACTTAAAAGCAGGGTATAAAGCATTAAGACGGTTTACAAACCAGAGCATCTATAACCGCATCTCTCTGGGCACTGTGATTCCTTATCTTCTTCCATTGAGCTATGTGACTCTGGTATGTAAATTCCATCAGTATTAAGTTTGTGGGCTTTATTTTTTAAGATTTTATTTATTTATTTGACAGAGAGAAACACAGCTAGAGAGGGAACACAGGTAGCGGGAGTGAGAGAGGGAGAAGCAGACTTCCTGCCGAGCAGGGAGCCCGATGCGGGGCTGGATCCCCGGACGCCGGGATCATGACCTGGGCTGAAGGCAGTTGCTTAACCAACTGAGCCACCAAGGCACCCCATGTTTGTGGGCTTTCTTAATGACATCACACAAGAAGCTTCCTAATAAGTATATCAACTGCCTGGGTCATCGTTTTCAAGTAAGTGCGTGACACAAACATTGTCAGGCAGCAACTTGCTAGTAAACTAAACAAAATAAAAGAGAAACAAAGACAAAACTCTGAATTGAGACTTTTTTCATAGTATAAATGCTCACACAAAGATCAATTCCATGTTACCACTATTTTACCAACTTATTTGCCAAATTCCTGAATAGTTACCAATGCAATCTTATGAGACAAATTGAGCAAGTTCTTAGTTTCATGTCTTTCAAATGCAAGCCATTCGTTGAGCTAGAGGATCAACTATGACTTTAGAGCAGAGCCATGCTAGAACTTTTTGCAATGATAAAAATGTTCTATATTCTGAGCTAAGTGGATACTGAGCACTTGAAGTATGGCCAGTACAATAAAAAGCTAATTTTTTAATTTAACTCAATATTAATTAAATTAAATGTAAGTAGCCTCCTGTGGCTACTGACTGCGGTATTGAGCAACCCAGGTCTGGCAATGAACAGGGCAGATGGAAAGTTCTGGGTTTTGTTTTTTTTTATGCAAACATAAGATAGACTTGTGTATCAAATTGTCATGTTATAAACTTTGAATATATACAATTTCACTTTTCAATATGTCTTCATAAACCTGGAGAAAACAGAATAAGAAAAAATAAGCCCAGTTTCCAACTTGGGTAAACAGGGCTGGAGTAAGTGGTGAGGATTGAACAGATTTGCTCCTATTAATCTTTTGTTCTGGAAAAAAGAACACAGTAACTGCTCTCAATATTTTTTGTCACTATATATTTTTTTCGTAAAACTCTGGTAAATATTCCCTTAATTCCAATTATTATAACAAATTTGTGAATATGATTTTTGTAAACTCTGCCTCCACATTATAAAAGCCACAAATTTTGAAGGTTCTTAAATAAGAGCTATAAAGATTTCCATAAGAAGGACTTTCCCCGTCTTGCTTGCTGAACATAAGTGCATTCTATGGTCACTTACAAAGTTCTTTGGGCATCAGGAGAGAAATCAGTTATTACAGAATAATCATCTTGGTTCTTTAGAAAATATTAGACTACTGGTTTGGGCCCAATGAAGGGAACCACGTGGAATTTCCTGCTCTATATTCTTTCCCCCTAGGTAATGAGGTTCAGAGCAAAAAAGAAAACCTCATGCTTTATTAAAAGAAACATTTGACAATAGCTAGAGGCATGTTATATTTGTCTTAATCACATAAGAGTCATCAATCTCACTTCCATTGTTTCAGGTTCCAGATGAACTCACTACCTTATCAATTAATCAAAAAGTCGTTGATCAAGCAAATAAATAAGCAAGCAAACCAATAACAAAATCAGGCTTGTAAATACAAATAACAACCTGATGATTGCTAGAGGGATCAGGGGGCTAGGGATGGACAAACAGGGGAAGGGGAGTGGTAGATACAGGCTTCAAGCTATGGAATGAACAAGTCACAAAGATGAAAGGCACAGCATAGGGAGCAGTCAATGGTATTGTATTAGTGTTGTGCAGTGGCAGATGGTAGCTACACTTGTGGTGAGCACAGCATAATATATATACTTATATACTTATCAAATCACTATTTTGTATACCTGAGAGCAATTTACCATTGTGCATCAACTATATGTCAATTAAAAAATTAATTTTAATAAGGTATTGATCAATGAAACTTGAATTTAGGTAGTTGACTGTCTTAATCAGTTATGGTTCTGGAAGCTCATTTTACTGCACTTCAGAATCCTAAAACTTAATGACTGATCAGTGTTCCTAAGTTCATTCTATGAAAAACAATATAATAATTTCTTCATGGTTTCATTAATTCCCAGAGAGTACATGCAGCCCCCGGAGGGGCACGGAATGCTTTCATTAATTCCCAACTGGCAAAAATGATATATTAATATATCAGTAGAACTTTCAATTAAATTAATAATACTGACTGTGTATACACTTAATAAAGATCTTTTCTTTTTTACTTAAATTCAATTAACCCACATATAGAACATCATTAATTTCAAAGGTAGAGTTCAGTAATTCATCAGTTGCATAAAACACCCAGGGCTCATCACATCACGTGGTCTCCTTAATGCCGATCATTCAATTTTTCCTCTCCAGCAACCCTCAGTTTCTGTCGTATAGTTAAGAGTCTCTCATGTTTTGTCTCCCTCTCTGATTTCTTTCCATTCTATTTTCCCCTGCCTTCCCCTATGATCCTCTGAACTATTTCTTATATTCCCCATATGAGTGAAACCATATGATAATTGCCTTTTTCTGATTAACTTATTTCACTGAGCATAATACCCTCCAGTTCCTTCCACCTTAATGTAAATGGTAAGTATTCATCCTTTCGATGGCTGAGTAATATTCCACTGTGTATATATACCACATCTTCTTTATCCATACACCTGTTGATAGGCATCTAGTCTCTTTCCACAGTTTGGTTATTGTGGACATTGTTGCTATAAATATTGTTGTGCAGATGTCCTGTCTGATCACCACATCTGTATTTTTGGGGTAAATATCTAGTAATGTAATTGCCGGGTCACAGGGTAGCTCTATTTTTAATTTCTTGAAAAACCTCTATACTCTTCTCCAGAGTGGCTGTACCATCTTTCATTCCCAGCAGTAGTGTAAGAGGGTTTCCCTTTCTCCACATCCTCACAAACATTTGTTGTTTCCTGACTAAAATCATAACCATTCTGACTGGTGTGAGGTAATATCTCACTGTGATTTTGATTTGTATTTCCCTGATGGTAAGTGATGTGGAGCATTTTTTTCATGGGTCTGTTGGCCATTTGTATGTCTTCTTGGAAAAATGTCTGTTCATGTTTTCTGCCTATTTCATGACTGGATATTTTTTGGGGGTGAGAGTTGAGCTTGATAAGTTCTTTATATGTTCTAGATACTAAACCTTTACCTGATATATCATTTGTGAATATCTTCTCCCATTACATAGGTTGCCTTTTAATTTTTTAATTGTTTCCTTTGCTGTACAAAAGCTTTTTTTATACTTATTAAGTCACAATAGTTCATTTTTGCTTTTGTTTCTCTTGCCTTTGGAGATGTGTCTAGCAAGAAGTTGCTGCAACCAAGGTCACAAAGGTTACTACTTGTTTTCTCCTCTAGGATTTTGACAGATTCCTGTTTCACATTTAGGTTATTCATCTATTTTGAGTCTATTTTTGTGTATGGTGTAAGAAAATGGTCCAGTTTCATTCTTCTACATGTGGCTGATCAATTTTCCCAACACCATTTGTTGAAGAGACTGTCCTTTTTCCATTGGATATTCTTTTTTGCTTTGTCGAAGATTAGTTGATCATAGAGTTGAGGATCTATTTCTGGGTTTCTGGTATCTGTTTTTGTGCCAGTATCATACTGTTTTATGATTACAGCTTTGTAATAAAACCTGAAGTCTAGCATTGTGATGCCACCAGCTTTGGTTTTCTTTTTCAACATCCCTCTGGCTTTTCAGGGTCTTTTCTTGTTCCCTAAAAATTTTAAGATTATTCGTTCCAGCTATGTGAAAAATGTCAATGGTATTTTGATAGTCATTGCTTTGGAAGTGTAGATTTCTCTAGGTAGCACAGACATCTTAACAATATTTTTTCTTCCAATTCATGAGCATGGGATGTTTATCTATTTCTTTGTGTCTTTCTCAATTTCTATCACATGTGTTCTGTAGGTTTTAGAGCACAGATCCTTTACCTCTTTGGTTAGGTTTACTCTTAAGTATCTTATGGTTTTTAGTGCAATTATAAATGGAATCAATTCCTTAATTTCTCTTTCTTCTGTCTCATTGTTAGAGTTTAGGAATGCAAGTGATTTCTGTGTATTGATTTTATATTCTGCCACATTGCTGAATTCCTTTATGAGTTCTGGCAATTCTGGGGTGGAGTTTTTTAGGTTTTCCACAGAAACTATCATGTCACATGAAGAATGAGAGTTTGACTACTTTGCCAATTTGAATACTTTTTATCTCTCTTGTTTGTCTAACTGCTGAGGATAGGACTTCTAGTACCATGTTGAACAACAGTGGTGAGAGTATGCATCCCTCTTGTGTTTCTAACCTTGGGGGAAAGCTTTCAGTTTTTCCCCAATAATAATGATATTTGCTGTGGACTTTCCATAGATGGCTTTTATGATATTGAGGTATATTCCCTCTATCTCTACACTGTAAAGAGTTTTAATCCCGAAAGGATGCTGTATTTTGTCAAATGCCTTTTCTGTATCAATTGGGAAGATCATTAGTGTTCTTGTCTTTTCCTTTATTAATGTGAGGTATCATGTTGATCGATTTGTGGATGTTGAACCACCCTTGCCACCCAGGTACAAATCCCACCTGGTCATGGTGAATAATCTAATTTACTGTTGGATCCTATTGACTACTATCTTCATGAGTATTTTGACATCCATGTTCATCAGGGATACTCTCTATAAATCTTGTTTTTGATGGAATCTTTGTCTTGTTTTGGGATCAAGATAATGCTGTGCTCATAGAGCAAGTTTGGAAGTTTTCCTTACCTGTCTATTTTTTGAATCAGCTTCAGTAGAATGGCATTATTTCTTCTTTAAATGTTTGGTAGAATTCCCCTGGGAAACCATCTGGCCCTGGACTCTAATTTTTTGAGAGGTTTTTGATTGCTGTTTCAATTTCCTTACTGATTATTCATCTACTCAGATTTTCTATTTCTTCCTGTTTCAGTATTGGTGTTTATAGATTTTCAGGAATACATCTATTTCTTCCAGATTGCCCAATTTGTTGGCATATACTTGCTCATGATGTGTTCTTAAAATTGTTTGTATTCCTTTGATGTTGGTTGTGATCTCTACTCTTTCATTTATGATATTATTAATTTGGGTCCTTTCTCTTTTCTTTTTGATAAGTCTGGCTAGGGCACTATCAATCTTATTAATTATTTCAAAGAACTAGCTTCTAGTTTTGTTTATCTGTTCTACTGTTCTTTTGGTTTCTATTTCATTGACCTCTGCTCTAATCTTTATTATTTCTCATCTTCTGCTTGATTCAGACTCTATTTGCTGCTCTTTCTCCAGCTCTTTTAGGTATAAGGTTAGCTTGTGTATTTGAGACTTTTCTAGTTTCTTGAGAGAGGCCTGTATTGTTATTAATTTGTTTATATAATTGGCTGCTCCAAAGTTAGGGGGATAAATATTTATAATTGTTAGATCTTCTTGTTGGATAGGCCCTTTAAGTATGACATAGTGTCCCTCTTTATCTTTTACTATAGTCTTTGGTTTAAAGTCTAATTTGTTCAATATATAGATGACCACCCTAGCTTTCTTTTGGTGTCCATTAGCATGATACATGGCTCTCCACCCCCTCACTTTCAATCTGGAGGTATCTTTGGGTCTAAAATGGGTCCCTTATAGACAGTGTATGTATGGGTCTTGCTTTTTTATCCGATCTGGTGCCCTGTGTCTTTTGATTGAAGAATTTAGCCCATTTACCTTCAGAATAACTATTGAAAGATATGAACTTAGTGCCATTGTATTACCTGTAAAGTCATTGTTTCTGTATATTGTCTCTGTTCCTTCCTGGCTTATGTTACTTTGGGGATCACTCTTTCCTTAAAGAATCCCCTTTAATATTTCTTGCAGGGATCATTTAGTGATCACAAAATCTTTTAGTTTCTGTTTGTCCTGAAAGCTCTTCATCTCCCCTTCCATTCTGAATGACAGCCTTTCTGGATCAAGTATTATTGGCTGAATATTTTTCTCATTTAGTACTCTGCATATATCATGCCAACCCTTTCTATCCTGCCAGATTTCTGTGGATAGGTCTGTTGCCAGTCCAATGTTCCCACCCTTGTACATTAAGGACCCCTTGTCTTGAGCTGCTTTCAGGATTTTTCTCTTCCTCTGAAATTTGCAAGCTTCATGACTATATGCCTGGGTGTTGATCTATTTTTATTGATTCTCAGCTTTAATTTCATCAAATATACCCTTTGTCCCCTTCTCTTTTTGTTTTTCCCCTGGGACCCAAATAATTCTAACGTTTTTTTATTTTATATTATCACTGATTTCTTAAAGCTTCTCTCCATGGTCCAATGGTTGTTTTTCTCTCTTTTCCTCAGCTTCCTTCCTTTCCATAATCTTGCCTTCTATGTCACTGACTCTGTTTTGCTTCATTTACCCTTGCCATTGGAGCATCCATTTAAGACTGCATCTCAGTTATAGCATTTTTAATTTCATCCTGATTAGATTTTACTTCTGCACTAAGGGATTCTCTAGTGCCTTTTATGCTTTTTTTAAGCCCAACAAGTAACTTTATAATTGTTATTCTGAATTCTAGGTCTGACATTTTACTTATATCCATATTGATTAGATATGGGGCACAGAGTATTACTTCTGGTTCTTTCTTTTGTTGTGACTTTCTTCTAGTCATTTTGTCCAGAGGAGAATAGATGAATGAGAGAACAAAATAAAAAATATCAAGCATGACCCAAGTCTAGTACACTAGTGTGTACTAGGAAAATCCAAAGAGGTCAGAAAGCTAAAAAGAAAATAAAACAAAGACAAAGGGGAAAAAGAGAAAATATAATCTCACAGGTGGACAAAATGGGGTGATCCACTTGGTCCTGGGTGTATTTTGGCCTGTTTCTCAGAAGACACTAAATTCCAAAATTGTAAAGAAAGGAAATTGAATACAATGGAAGGAAGCCAAAAATGATGAATATATTTATAAAATATATCTATAAAATAAATTTATAAAAATATCTGTATAAAATGTTGTGGCTCATGCAGGGGTTCATGGTTTATGACAACACCTAGCTGAGAGGTGACTCTGGGGTTCACTAATTGTGGCCAGATTCCTTGCTCCAGTGCTTTGGAACTCTGCTGCATTCAGGCACCCCCATTATTTCTGTGACCCTGGGGATCCTGAGACCACTCAGTCCCAGCTAGACTTCTCCCCTACTTCACCACCTGAACACCTTTCAGGCAGGAACGTCCCTCACAGGAGCAGAGTTGTAAAAGTTCTAATTTTGTGCTCTGCTCCTATATCACTTCTCTTCACTGGTCTCCAGAGTCTCCCTTCCCCCGCGGTTTGTCATCTGATATATTCCCTCAGATTCACTTCTCCACAACCTTTACCTCTAAGAAGTGGTCCATTTTCTATTTGTAGAATTATAGCATTCCTTTTCTTAGGTCTCAGGTTGAATTAACAGGTGTTCAGAACGATTAGATAGCTCTCTAGCTGAATTTAAGGAACCAGATGAAATAAGGGTCTCCTACTCTTCTACTGTCTTCCCTTCTACTTAATAAAGATTTTACAAACAGGGGATACACTGTAATTTTTTTATATACTGAAAAAAGTTATTTACAAAAACAAATCTAAGATTTAAACATTGGAAAATTCTGATTAATTCAGCTTCAGAACTGCCAGGTATTATAGGAACAGGAAAGCAGAACATATATTAATTTAGAATTGACCTCAAGAGGCAAGCCCAGTAGTTTCAAGAACAAGTATACTTAAGAATTGCATTTGTTAAAAACATGCAGATTCCAAGATGCAGAGTCCAGTAATCTGTATCTGAAGAAACATCCTAAGCAATTTTTAGACAATCTAGTTGTTGAAAACCTTTTGAATCTGAGAATCTTGTAAACTACCCTAAGTATTAGCAATAGCTATTTATCTGTCTACCCAAAGAGTACATATGTACATTCAATTGCTTAACTTCTAAACCCAAGCACTACTCCCTAAAAAGTAATTAATAAACCTCACAATGCAGATAATTCTGGATAGTTATTACTTGGTAATGTAAAATAAATTTTGGTGCTCAAAGTCCAGAACTCACAGGACTTTGTTTACTTGAAACAAAAGTCAAAGATTTTATTTTTAAGACAGTAAAACTATTTTATATGATACTATAATGGCAAATACAGGTTATTATATATTTGCTCAAATCTGGAGAATGTACAACCAAGAGTAACCTCTATGGGCTTTGGGTATTGCTATGTCATTGTAGGTTTATTAATTGTCAAAATGTCCTACTGTGGTGTTAGCTGTTGATATTGGGGGAGATTGTGCATGAAAGAAATAAGGAGTAATGAGAAATCTCTGTATTTTTCACTAAGTTTGGCTATGAATCTAAAGCCACTCTAAAAAAATCAAGTTTATAAATTTTAAAAAATATGAAGCCTTGAATAAATAAACCCACTTGGGCCCACAAGAATGACCAAGTAAATAACTGTTTATATGTAACCATTGAGGGCAAGCTTTTTTTCCCATTATTTTAAAAGATTTAATTCCAGTTAATCTACATGCAGTGTAATGGTAGTTTCAGGTGTACAATATAGCGATTCAACATTTATTTATTTATTTATTTATTTATTTATTTATTTATTTACTCACTTACTTACTTACTTACTTACTTATTTGACAGAGAGAGAGAGAGATCACAAATAGGTGGAGAGGCAGGCAGAGAAAGAGAGAGAAGTAGGCACCCTGTCGAGCAGAGAGCCCAATGTGGGCTCAATCCCAGGACCCTGAGATCATGACCTGAGCTGAAGGCAGAGGCTTAACCCTCTGAGCCACCCAGGTGCCCTGTGACTCAACTCCCAGTGCTCATCACAAGTGTCCTACATAAACCCCATCACCTTTCACCCATCCCCCACCCACCTGCTCTCTGATAACCATCAGTTTGTTCTCTATACTTAAGAGTCTGTTTCTTGGTTTCTCTCTCTCTCCCCCTCTTTTTCCTTTGTTCATTTGCTCTGTTTATTAAATTCCACATTTGGGTGAAATCATATGGTAGCTGTCTTTCTCTGATTGATGTATGTGCTTTGCATTATACCTTCTAGCTTTATCCATGTCATCGCAAATAGCAATATTTCATTCTTCTTATGGCAGATAATATTCCATCATATGTACATATACCACACCTCTTTTATCCATTCATCGACTGATGGAAATTTGGCTCCTTCCATAATTTGGCAATTTAAATAATGCTGCTATAAAAATAAAGGTGCATGTATCCCTTTAATTTAGTGAGTTTTTTAAATCTTTGGGCAAATACCCAGTAGTGCAAATAGTGTAAAATCTGTGAGAATAAATATTTCTCTTCTCCGATGTGTTTCTGTATACTAAACTACAGGCTAAAGCAGAAGAGGTACATGGTAATCATTTATTAAAAGAAATAAATGAATTTACTCCTCAGTTAGCACCTTCTTTCATAATTATATTTGATATGTACTCTCCCTTCCATGACCCTGCCCATTTCATATAAGTCCCATGAGGGAGGCAACTCTGCCATCTTCATTCTTCATACCTACCAAAGCCCTCTCCCTGATCTGCTGTAGATGCTGAATAAGTTGTTGTTATGAATGAATGAATGAATGAATGAATGAATGAATAATGAAAGAGTTTAAAGTCTAAGTGCTAATTCCCCTGATCTTTTCCCTATATCATTAGGCCTGAATTTGTCCTTCAAAAATTTAGTAGGAATTCTAAGTTTAAAGAAAGTTCTCCTGTCAAACTCACTTCATAAATATTGGTTTAAAGGAGGTTAAAACTGTATTTGGCATAGTACCTTGGAAGTCTCTATTGCAAAGGTGTGTCCTAAAAATCAAAAGAGGGTACAACATATGAGGTAGTTCATCCTTCGGACAAGTCCTCTCTACAGGCAACCTTTAGATTACAGAACAAGCAGCCTGTCTCACTATGAAATTAGTTTCTTTTATTCATTCTGTTAATCATTAAATCTTATTGAGCTTTTAATGATCACATTGAAATTTTGGAGATGTCTTTATACCAGCTGGGAAAAAAGTTATTATCCGCATTCTTCAGCTTTCCATTATGACATTATCAGACAGTAAACTATGCAATCCTGCAGTATTGGGGTATGTACTTCCCCTGGCTACCACTGGCTGCAGTAGGACCTCTGCTGCCCCTGGGCTTCTTTAGGCAGTGGTGACATTGGCAATGGTCCAGGCTCAGCCATCAGTTTTTGCTTCGAACCTGAGTTTCTTATTTGTAAGATGCAGATAAGAGTAATTACCTTATGTGTGCTGTGAAGAGTAAATTTATGCAATGATACATATTTACACTAAAAAATGTAGTTTTCTTCCTGTTCAGTTTCATTTAGGGCTATTTATATAAAGACACAGACGTAAGATCAGGTTTAAACAGGAACCTCTAAAAAATATATTTACAAACAGCCCTTAGTTCTACACAGTTTTCTTCTCATATTCTTACCAATTTCATGCTAATGAGTATCTAGCCATCAGTTCAGAACAGGTTCAAAACCTCCCAAGTCAGTGCGAGAAAACCCACTCAATGGTAGTGTCTTCAAACTCCTGAACTAATACCATGTTCACATATAAGCTAGTTTGGTGACATTCCCCATCACCTATCATTATCACCTGCCATGGAACAGTGAATATCTTCCTCCAAAATTCAACCCACCTTCAGAAATAAGTTATTTAAAAAGATTACAGGCTTTCACTTAAATAGGCAATTCATTTTGCCCATTTGTTTTGTTGCTTAAATTCCATGTGAGTGTAATCACATGGTATTTGTTGTTCTCTGATTTATTTTGCTTAGCATTATACCCTCTAGATCCAACCGTGTTGCAAATATCATATATATATATATATATATACATATATATATAGCACCTGATATATATATATATATATATATATATATATCTCAAGTACATATATATATCATAAGTACAATTGCAAATGTCATATATATATGTGCACCTGATATATATATCTCAAGTAGACACACACACATACTGCTGCTTCTTTACCCATTCATCAATCAACAGACACTTGGGCTGTTTCCATAATTTGGCTATTGTACATAATGCTATAAACATATGGGTGCATGGGAGTGCCTGGGTGGCTCAGTTGTTAAGCGTGTGCCTTTGGCTCAGGTCAAATTCTAGGGTCCTGGGATTGAGCCCTGCATTGGGCTCCCTGCTTTATGAGAAGCCTGCTTCTCCCTCTCCCACTCTCCCTGCTTGTGTTCCCTCTCTCACTGTGTCTCTCTGTCAAATAAATGAATAAAATCTTTTAAAAAAAATACCGGTGCATGTATCCCTTCAAATTAGTTTTTTTTTTTTTTTTTTTTTTGTATTCTTTGGGTAAATACCCAGTCGTGCAATTGCTGGATGGCAGGGTATTTCTATTTTTAACTTTTAAGGAAACTCCATACTGTTTTCCACAGTGGCTGTACCAGTTTGCATTCCCACCAACAGTGCACCAGTGTTCCTATTTCTCAATGTCCTCACTAACACCTGTTGTTTCTTCTGTTGTTGACTTTAACCCCTCTGACTGGTATAAGGTGACATCTCACTGAAGTTTTGATTGGCATTTCCCTGATGGTAAGTGATAAACATCTTTTCATGTGTCCATTGACCATCTGGATGTCTTCTTTGAAGAGAGAAAAGAGTGGAGGATGGATGATATAGGTGAGGGGGATTAAGGAATGCCCTTGTGATGAGCACCAGGTGTTGTATGGAATTATTAAATCACTATTTGTACACCTGACAGTAATATTACAGCAAAAGTTAACTAACTGAAATGAAAATAAAAACTTAAAAATAAATAAATAAATTATATATATATATGTCATTCAAATGATGCAGGTTAACCAATTAATCTTGAACATAAGGAAAGAAACTTACCAACTCAGAAAAAAATCAAAAGAACAATTTTGATTGTAGTCACTAATAATTATAACATACACACACATGTACATGTATAAATCTAGGCATTCCCTTTAAAGAACCAGCATGGGAGATACGGTAGACTCAGTGAAGACCCAATAGAATCTTTTCTTTGATAACTGACAGCGGAACATTCTCTATATAAGCATGAGACCCATGTAGCCTCCACACCTATATATTCAGACTGCCAGAATTCAAATCCAACCACTGTAGTAAGTGCTGTTTGCACGGGCAACCTGAGTGTTATTTTTTTAACCTGTAAAATGGAGGTAATAATATATCCTCTACTTAGGTGCCTAGGTGGCTCAGCCAGTTAAGCATCTGCCTTCAGCTCAGGGCATGATCTCAGGGTCCTGGGATCAAGCCTAGAGTTGAGCTCCCTGCTCAGCTGGAGCTTGCTTTTCCCTCTTTTCCCTGCTCATGCTCTATCTTCTCTATCTTGCTATCTCTGTCATTATCTCTGTCTCTCTCTCTCATATAAATAAATGAAATCATACACACACACACACACACACACACACACACACACATACATATCCTACATCAAAGATTAAATGAAATTAAACAAGGTCATTATAATAATGTCTGGAACATAGAACACCTAATATTATTTTCCCATCAACAACTCATAAGTGATCAATAGATAGAGGAGATAATAGATTTAATACCCCTTGCACTTCCTTATGGCTCACAGACCTTTCATTTGCCACAAGAATATCCAAGCGCAAAGAGATCACAATGACATGAGCAGTAGGACAGCATTAGATCACCATTGGTTTGAGTCCTTCTGCCACTTAATAGTTGTGTGATTTAGGACAAGTAACTTAACTATTCCATCATAAAATTTCCTCATGTTGAGAAAGTATTATTAATATCACTTCGTGGGTTTACTATGAAAATAGTATATCAAAACCAGAAATGGCACCTTTGGCTGTTATTCTTCCAATAATTCTTCCATCCTTTAGATATCTTCTCATCCAAACTAAATCAGAAAGCCATACTAAGAGTAAATTCTTTAAACAAAAATCCTCACTTGTCAGTTACAGTGTCCTAGTTTGGCTTGTTCAGAGTCTAGAACAGAGAGGAAAAGGTAGGAAGGCAGCAGGACATAAAGAGTCCCAGGACAAGTGTGAGGCACAGTGACACAATGTACAGGTCAGCCTCAAGGGAGAGGAGACAAACCAGAGTCTGCAGATGGTGACATTTAGAGAAAAGCCCAGCTGACTGTCAGTCAACATTGAAAGTCAGTCAAAGAGTATACAACTTGTCACAACTCACCCTTCTGCCTTGCCCCCAACTCCCCATATCTGAACCCTTCTCAGCCTTCACATTGCAACTTAAATATCACTTCAAAACCCTTCAGACCTCACTGCAAAGGATGCTTTCCCTTTATTCTAGCTTAGCCCCTTGTTTGTTTCCTTGACCTCACTTTAGTTTTCTGCTTACCATTTGTCTCCCTGAAGAGACTGTGTGCGCGATGAGGGAGGGGACTGATTGCTCCAGGGCACACCAATCGCTTAGCATCTCCCACAGTGCCCAAAGGATATGTTAACTGAGTAATTACTTTTTAAAATGTACTTGGTATAGATTAATTCATTGATTCATGGATTAGTTTATCATATCATCAACACCTTGTGGTAGGTTGTGGCTCAAAGAGTTAGACAGGTTGCAGTCCATAGAGCTAATATTAATGGGCTTAAACCTACCTCTGTCTGACTGAGCAGCCCATCTCTTATCTGTCCATGTTGTAGCCTCCATGACTGTTCTCAGAGGGCACTGTGGTGAAAGGTGTGTTTTAGGGATCCCATGGAACACAGTGCTAGAAGTCCCATGTGGTACCATCAAAACTGCATGGCTCCAGAAGGAGGGACTCTGGTCTCACATAAAACCCAAAGCAAGATGGTTTTTCACACATGGCTTAAACCCTGTTTGCAGATATTAAATGGGGAAGCATAAGGAAAATGATCTTACTGGTTGTTCTTCCTCAATCTTCTTTGGAGACTTTTCCTCTTCTCTCTTCTTTTTTCTTTTTTAAGACTTATTTATTTATTTGTTGGAGAAAGAGAACCCACACAAGCAGAGGGAATGACAGGCAGAGGGAGAAGCAAGCTCCCTGCAGAGAAGGGAGCTGGATGTGGGACTCCATCCCATGACTCTGGGATCATGACCTAAGCAGAAGGCAGTACTGCTTAAATGACTGAGCTACCCTCTCTTCAGCCTTTTAATGGTACAGATTTCTAGGTTTGGTTTTTGGGTGTCTTCTTTTATTTTTTTTATTTATTTTTTTTATTGTTACTAAAATTTTTTTTTCCAGTGTTCCAAGATTCATTCCCCATTCCCCACACCCAGTGCTCCATGCTTTAGGTGTCCCCAGTACCCACCACCAGGCTTCTTTTAATCTACACTTACTCTCTTAGTGATTCCATCTAGTTTCTCTATGGCTTTATATAATATCTATACGTTGATAATTTCCAACTTTAAATATTCAGCCTGGACTTCTTCCCTGAAATATTGTCTGGGGAATTAAATTACCACTCCATATCTTCACTTGGATGCCTGAGAGAAATCTCACAATGAGTTCTAAGTGTTCTCAATCTCAGGTGTGTGTCCAGCTGTATAAATGAATCTCAGCAACATCATTAACTACCCTTTCTCTCACACCCCACAGATAATCAATTAACCTATTTCACTGAATCTACCTTCAAAATAAACCCAGAATCCAATCATTTATCAACACCTTTCCTGCTATCATGTGGTCTGCACAACCATCTCTTGCCTGAATGACTACAAAAGGCTTACTTGGCTTTACTCTTGCTCTCTTATCTCTTAAAATCTATTCTCAATATAGTTGATAGAGTGGTTATTTTAAAGCATGTCAGATCATGTTGCTTTTCTGCCTAAAATTTGGTAATGGCTTCCAACTTGCTTAGATAAATTTTGAATTCTTTCAAGTGGTCTATAAAGCCATATATCATCAGGTCTCCATTACTTCTCTGATCTTCTATTCTATGTATCCCACCCCAGACCACTGTACACTAGCCATCCTGGTCTTGATGTTCTTTGAACACTCCTGACATGTTCTTGATATGTGGTCTCTGTCCCTTGTTGAACTATACCACTGCCTGGGAATACCTCCAAACCTTCCCTTAAATTTCACTTTTCCCATGAAGCATGATTTGACCACCTCATTTACTCTTCCAACTGTTGTCTCCCACTGTCATCTATTTTCCCTTGCTTTAATTTTTTCTATAAGTTATATCATCTTTTACTGTAAACTTAAAAATTCTAATTTATCATGTTTCTCATTTAGTGTCTGTCCCCTCCCCCTAAAATATAAGATAAAGGAAGATATGAAACTTACTTTGTTTTATTCACTGTGGTATTGCAAATACTCAAAGGAGTAAATTTTAGGTGCCCAATAAATATGTCTGAGTGGTCAATATTATATTTTACATTCCATACTTGCAAATGTATTTATGCCACATTTATGCCACCTCTCAGTCTTCTGAAGCTTGTTGAGTTTTTTACTAGCTTTAGGAAAAGAAGATAATATGGGTTTCCAAAATTTCATGCTAACCTAAAAGAAAGCCATGAAGACAGACCGAATGAGAAAACTGAAGGTGGAAAGAATAAATGGAAAGGCTGACGCAAGAGGCAAAAGAAAGAAAAATAGAATCTAGAGAAAAGACAGACAAGTGCGAAAAACAAACTAAGAGGGTAAGTATAAAAAGAAATACTAAATATGAGATAAATCTTGTCAAAAAAATAAAACATCACCGAGTTCACTTTAAAAGTGGAATTAAACAAAATCTGGTTTGGTGCTTAGTTTGGTGTTCAAACTACACTTATCATGGTGAGCACTGAGTAACATATGGAACTGTTGAATCAATATGTCACACACCTGAAACTAGTATAATGTTGTATGTCAGTTAGACTTCATTTTTAAAAAAATCCCTTTTCATGAAATAATCTTTTTATTTTTCACTACTCACAGTCATAAGAAAAGTAGTTATTTGATTTAGTGTTGGAGCATTATTAATATTATTTAAAAGATTCTCTAAACTTATTATCAGAAAAATATTTACTTATAAATTTAACATTTCCTGTGACCTTCATTTCTTTGCATAGATCTATATTCTTATAGGATACCATTTCCTTCTTTGTGAAGGAATTCCTTTAACATTTCTTACACTGCAGGTCTGTGGGTAGTGAATTCTCTCACTTTTTATGTATCTGAAAGGATTTTTACTTTAATTTTGTTTTAAAAAGTATTTTCACTTAGTATAGAATACTAAATTGGCAAGTTTTATTTTCCTTCAAGTATTTTAATGGTGCAGTGTCACTGTCTTTTTCCTTGCATTGTTTTAAACAAGAAGTCTGATGTCATTCTTATCTTTGTTTCTCTGTGTATAATGTATTTTCCCCCCTATATCTCATTTAAAGTGTTTCTCTTTATCACAGGTTTTATGCAAATTTATTAAAACAAATCCCATGATTCCATTTTTTCCTAAGCTATATATTTTCTTTTTCTATTATTACATGGACTCACGAATTTTAATGGTGTAAGAGATGTTAGAGACTACTACATTTCAATTCTTCATTTTGAAAGATGAGAAAATCCAGAGCAAAAGTCTGTGTGTGTTGATGGAATTAATAAATGTAAAGAAGAAATGAGAAGAAACAAATATGTAATACAAAGATTAGATAGATAAGGAGAGAGATAGAGTGATAATAAAAATTATTTCTATTTTTTAGATAGAGAGAGAAATAGAGATATATGGTAGATTCAAGGTGTTGGCAGAATATCAGTGTGAACCTTGTCAATAGGCGGCTACAGATCTTAGCATAAAATTAAGTTGGGGTCAGATATATGGAATTGCTTTTATTTCCCCAGAGATAAGAGCAGGATATCCAAGACATAATACACAAAATTAACCAAAAAGAATACCTCTAGCTGAGGAACAAAAATAGAAACTCTGAAGAGATGTAAGAAATATAAGAGAACAAGCCAAAGAATATAAAAATCATTGAAAAAGTAGTACCAACTAAAGAAAATGTTCCATGAAAGAGCAGATGCTCTGTTGTAGTTTGAATTGTTCCCAGAAGAATAAGAAGGTAAAGACTGAGAAGTTTAAATAGGGCATAATGTCCAAGATGTAAGTACAGGAAGTTCCTGAAACCATTTCCTTCCAGACATGTCCAATTTACAGCTACATATACATCACGTTCCTCTGAAGAAGATCTGAAATCTAGATGAACTACTCTCCTCATGAAAGGAAAGAATAGCCACATCCAGATAAGTAGGATAAGCAGAGACATGGGTTTTCAAAAAAAAGAAAAAAACCCACCCCTCCTCCAGAGTTCAGATGTGGCACACTTCCACCATCTTGTTGGAATGGGCAAAGGTGAGTGATCACAGTGCTTGCTGATGCAGGAGAGCAACAGCAGTTGTAGTAGATGCCCTCGATCACTGCTTCACGACCAAGATCAAAAGGGCATAAAGCTTTCTAGATCTGTAGCTAAAATATGTGAGTACAGGTAGTTTTAACACTACCCCACCCTCTGATGGGGGATGGTAAGCATAAGCCGTCAAGGCATTCTGCTCCCAGCCTAAAGCTGGCATGTGTGCACAAGTGAAGCACTCTCTAGCTTCATTATTGGAGCCATGGGCATGCAGAGTAAGGGCATTTTCCTACTACTATTCTGAAGCTATCAAGCATGTCACTGCCTCTACCTTCTCCAGCCCGCTTACTAAAGCCAGAAGGTAAGTGAAACACAGAGGAAACCTGGCTCTGGTGGCCAAGAAAAGTGGTGTTCCAGAGCTCCACAGGATTGTCACAATTGTAATAACAGTTCTTAGCAAGTCACCACACTCAGACACAATATAGACAGTGGATTTAAATACAACACTAGTCTTCCTGTTTAAAAAAAAAAAAAGTTATATTTACTTAGCCTGGAGCTTCAGCCTGAGGACAAGCTTTAGGTTTCCCACACTCAAGAGGTGAAGGAGGCATTCCCAAGGAATGTGAATAGTAATGTGAGCAGTAATCCTTGTATTACCCCTTGGTCTTCATTCAGCTCAACAAAATTCCCAAAAGAGAGCTTATACACGAATTTGGACCCCCAGCTTTTGCAACTGTCATTCAGAGGACATCTTTGGATCTTCTGTTCTGAAGGCCTGCAAGGTTATTATTATAGTCCCTGTAAATATAAATATTATATATAAATATAAATACTGGATATATTTGAATACTTTAAAAGCTACTGATTGAGCTTTCAATCAGCCTGAAAGTAGGTGCTAAATGAGATACTTATTCTTGTACTACTGACACTAAAGAGAAAGAAAAAAGAAAAGAAAGAAAGAAAGAAAGAAAGAAAGAAAGAAGGAAGGAAGGAAGGAAGGAAGGAAGGAAGGAAGGAAGGAAGGAAAGAAGGTTAAAGGAAAGGAAAGAAAGGAAGAAAATGACAGGCCAATACCCATGATAAACATAGATGCAAAAATCCTCAGCAACACATGAGCAAACTGAATCCAACAATACATTAAAGGGATCATACACTATGATCAAGTGGTATTTATTCCAGGCATGGAAAGATGACTCAACAGCCACAAAATAATCAATGTGCTATACTTTAATAAAATAAAGGATAAAAATCATGTGATCATCTCAAAAGATGTGGAAAAAGCATTTGACAAATTTATTAACAATTTATGATAAAAATTTAATAAAATGGGCATAAAGGAAATTTATCTCAACATAATAAAAGCCATATGTGACAAATCCACAGCTAATATCATACTCAACAGTAAAAAGCTTGACTTTGTTTTTTTTAAGAGAAGAACAAAAGAAGGATGCCACTCTCCCTACTCTTATTCAGCATGGTACTAGAAGTGCTAGCCACAACAATTAGGCAAGAAAAAGAAATAAAATTATTCAAATTTGAAAGAAAGAAAGAAAACTGTTGCTATTTGGAGATGATGTGATATTGTATATAGAAAACCCTTGACTCCCCTAAGAAACTGTAAGAACTAATAAATGAATTCACTAAAGTTAAGGATACAAAATTAACACACAAAAATTTGTTTTGCTTCTATATGCTGATAATCAACTATCAGAAAGTGAATTCAAGAAAATAATCTCATTTATAATCACACCAGATACAAGAGAATATCTAGGAATAAATTTAATCAAAGAGGTGAAAAACCTGTACACTGAAAACAATAAGACATTAATAAAAGAAACTGAAGTAGAAACAAATACATGGTAAGATAGTCTCTGTTTATGGATTAAATGAATTAATGTTATTAAAAAGTCCATATTCCTTAAAAAATATATATATAGATTCAATGCATTCCCCATCAAAATTCTTCTGACATCTTTCACAGCGCTAGAACAAATAATTTTAAAATTCATACAGATCCAAAAAAGATCCCAAATAGCCAAAACAATCTTGAGAAAACAAAGCTGGAGGTATCATGCTCCCTAATTTCAAACTATACTACCAAAACTACACCAATTAAGAGGTGTGCTATTGGCATACAAACAGTCACATTGATGAACAAAAAAGAATAGAGACCTCAGAAATAGATCCATGCATCTATGGTCAATTAATTTTTGACAAATGAGGCAAAAATATTTAATGGGGAGAGAACAGTCTCTTCATAAAATGATGTTGAGAAAACATGACAGATATGTGTGAAAGAACAAAACTGTACAACTATCTTACACTATAATAAACAAATTAACTCAAAATAGATTAAATACTTGAATGTAAGACCTGAAACAATAAAATCCCTCAAAGCAACATAGGCAATAAGCTTCATGGCATTGGTCTCAGTATTTTTTTTTTAAATCTGAGTCCAAAGACAAGGGAAACAAATACAAAATAAACAAAGGACATCTCATCTGCACAACAAAGAAAAACATCAATAAAACAAAAAAGTAGCCTACCTAATTGAAGGATATGGTTGCAAATCATAAAACCAATAAGTGGTTAATATCCAAAATAGGTGAACGGTATTAAGTACAAGCTTCCAGTTATAAAATAAATAAATCATGAAAATACAATGTGAAGCATGGGAAATATAGTCAATAATATTGTAATAACTCTGTAAGGTAACAGATAGTAACTGGACTTATTGTGGTGTCCAAATCACTTGACACTGATACATAGTATGTCAATTGTACCTCAATAAAAAAATAATCAGTTAAATGGAAAAAAAATTAAAAATAAGTACATACTGAGAATTTCAAATTCTGATTCCAAAACTTCCTACAAAGCTAAGTAATCATGGCAGTGTGGTCCTGGCATAAGGATGGACATATGGAATGAAACTGAGATCCCAGGAATAAACTCTAGCATTTATGGTCAGAGATTTTTAACCAAAGTGTCAAGAAAATTCAGTGGGAGAGGAATAGTTTCTTCAACAAATGGTACTGGGGCAACTGCTTCACACTAGACACAAAAATTAACTCAAAAAATATTACAAACCTACATGTAAGATCTAAAAGTATATAACTCTTAAAACACAGAAATAAATTTTCATGATGTTGGATTAAGCTATTCCTGTTGAGGTTTGACACAAAAATACAAGTGATAAAATAAAAAAATCAACAAATAAAATTTTAAAATTGATAAGAAATTCAATGCTTTTGCACTTCAAGACACTCACTCCATCAAGAAAATGAAAAGACAACTCACTGCTTGGGAGAAAAATATCCCCTAAGGAACATGTATTCAAAATACATTTTATTAAAAAAAAAACCCTCCTACAACTATTAATAACCCAATTTTTAAATAAAAAATAGAACTTGAATAGAAAAAAAGAAAAGTACTAATATATTTGGTAACCAATGCTCATTAATGATCCTCAAAATGATAATTTTGGAAGAAGGATGGAAGTAAAAATCTGTAGGGTAATTCAGGGAGAGAAATGAAACATGAGAGACTTTGGACACAGAAACAAACTGAGGGACTTGGAGGGAAAGGGTGGGGGATGGGAAGGCCTGGTGGTGGGTACTGAGGGCACCTATTGCATGGAGCACTGGGTATGGGGCATGGGCAATGAATCTTGGAACACTGAAAAAATAAAATAAATTTAAAGTAAAAAAAAAACAAAAACAAAATCTGTTTTAAGGGGAGCCATAGAACATGAGAAAAGCTACTGCTCTATTTTTTTAGTAAAACATATAAATTCCTTATTATTATTCTATGAACTGTTTGAAGAATTTTGTAAATTTTAAACCATTTAATAAATATCTTTATCACCCCAGCTTTTCAAATAAGGAAGCTGAGGCACAGAGCAGTGAAGCACTTGTCCCAGGTTCACACAGTCCATAGGTGGTAGAGCTAGGATTCAAACTCTTGCCAGAGTCCTTACTTTTAGCTATGTTCTACACCAAATCTCTATCGGAGGGAAAAAGTATATAGATTAAACCTTATTTATTGTTTTGTGTGTTCAGAGGAAATCTAATTAAAAGAGTAAAAAAATTAGGGAGAAAATTTATTATATAAAAAAATATATATTTTTGTTATTTTCCATTAGTGTGAGATATAAATTCCTGAACAGAAAATTCTCTATTGATAATTCTTTACAGAATTCATGACATAAGTTTCAGCCCAAATTATTACAAAGTATATGACCTTGGACAGGTCTTCACCTCTTTGAGATTGAGTTTTCTCTTTTACTAAGTTATACTAAGTCCCAATACTCAGCATTATATATGTCAGACCTAAAAACTTTAATATGAATAAGAATGTTTTGTGAATTTGCAAAGATTATCCAAAAGTATTTTATTCTAAAAGCTGAAAAAGTGTATTCATGAAAAAAACACAGACCTGTTGACATCCTTAATTAAAAGAAATGCAAAGACTTACCTTTTGGAAAAATGAGTATGATGATTAAAAAACATAAACTGAAAAACAACAGGTGTCAAATGAAATTCTCTTAAAAAAAAAAAAACAGAACTCATTTTCTCCCTGTGTTTTGTTTATCAATTCAATCCATATACAAGTTATTGATACCGGGGTGGGGGGGAACATGTACGCTCTGGGATATTTTAATTTCTTAATAAAATTTTAATCTCTTAATCTTAATTTCTTTTTTTTAAAGATTTTTTATTTATTTATTCGACAGAGAGAAATACAGCCAGGGAGGGAACACAAGCAAGGGGAGTGAGAGGGGAAGAAGCAGGCCTCCCACCCAGCAGGGAGCCCGATGTGGGACTCGATCCCTGGTCTCTGGGATCATGACCGGAGCCGAAGGCAGTTACTCAACCAACTGAGCCGAAGGCAGTCACTCAACCTACTGAGCCACCCAGGCGCCCCAATCTTAATTTCTTAAATGTTTTAATTTCTTAACAATCTTTATCCATCATGTAGGAGATTGAAAGAACTGACAATACCTTTTTTAAAACTTTTTTGTAATTTTTTCTCAAATATAAGCAGATATCATAATTAAGTACTTTTTAAAAAAGATTTTATTTATTTATTTATTTGACAGAGAGAGATCACAAGTAGGCAGAGCGACAGGCAGAGGGAAAGGGTGAAGCAGGCTCCCCACTGAGCCAGGAACCCTATGCAAAACTCAATCACAGGACCCTGAGATCACCAAAGGCACACACTCAACTAACTGAGCCACCCAGGTGCCCATAACTAAGTCCTTCTAATGTATTTCAGAAGAAAGATCATGTGAAAGTTATGTAAACACCCTTAATAATAAAGTAACTCATCACTGGATTGTACTGAATACTTGTCACTTGTATTATTAATCCAGAGCATAAAGTATTAAATATAAAATTTTAACAGTGGCTTATACTTTAGAATAATACATATTATCTCTTATGAGTAAGATTTTTATGGAATTTTCCACTCTTGGAGTTAGGTGAAAATTGAACTTTGATACAACATTAACACTGGAATTCATAATTATTTTGAAAATGTCACATAAGTGGATATCAAAAGGAGGCAAAAATAAAATGTAGAGCTCTGTTGACTTACTTTCAAAGCCTAATTGACAGTTTCTGTCTTCCCTCTCATTTTTTTTTCTTTTTACCTGATAAAATGTTTTGATCCTTTCTCTGCAGAGAGTTCTTTGACCAGTTCCCCATTTCTGTTAGGAGAGAGTCCCCAGCTACGGTCAAAGTTCACCTTATGTTTTGTATGTTCCTTTTCTATATGAAAAGAGGTCAGGGATTGTTGAGACCATACAGCTGAATAAATCTTGTACATGCCTCCCACATGCAGGTTGCAATCCATAGCAGAGTATGGAGAAGAGTGGACACATTATCTAGGCTGTAGAGATTCAGCTTCAGGAATACCATGCATAGTATATAACAAATATTGTGCTAAGTAATTACAACTAGGCTTCATTTAATCCTCACTATTAGCTATCAGCCCTCCAAATCAGGGACTATTAAGTTCATTTTCTTTTTTTTTTTTTTAAGATTTTATTTATTTATTTGACAGAGAGAAACACAGCCGGAGAGGGAACACAAACAGGGGGAGTGAGAGAGGGAGAAGCAGGCTTCCCGCCGAGCAGGGAGGAGCCCAATGTGGGGCTCGATCCCGGGTCTCCAGGATCATGACCTGAGCCGAAGGCAGTGGCTTAACCAACTGAGCCACCCAGGCGCCCCTTAAGTTCATTTTCCACATGAGGAAATTGAAGCTCAATCACAAGTAGGAAAATTAATATTTACACCCTGGTCAGTCTGACCTCTCCTCACCCCCACCCCAGCTTACCAGCCAGTCAACCTGTAGCCAGTGCAGTTATTGTTCATATCAGTAGTTGAGAGTCTCTGATCAGAACAATTTGAACAAACATGATTTCCTTACTGATTTTGTGGTTGGCTACACTTTAAAAACATGTGTTAGACTAGTGAGACAAGACAGGAAAGGAGGTCTGTATGGTGTTTTGTATTTGTATGCTCTGAAGTCATGCCCCTTGCAGTAGGGTATGGTATGGAATATTTGTGACAAGAACAATGAGCTCACCTACTAGTATTAACTGCTGTTAGAAAACCATTGTGAGTTGCCGAGCTATAGGACTTAGGTTGGTTAATATTTGTAAAGATGAGTAAAACTAAATATCACTTTGCGCTTTTAGTATTGAATTCCATGAAAATTTTTAGACTTGTGTGATTATAAAAGATGACTCACTAAAAGACATCCACCTGCCCCAGACACCAGCAATGAAAAAATAAAAGGGATAAAGTGAGGGTGAAATCATTCAAGTCAAAGAGAAAATTGTGTGTCTGGTTTCCATGGAGTTAGCCACTGGGAGTCCGGCCTGAGGCCTCTGCCTTTCTTCAGGATGCTGATGGAAAATACAGCCATTCATCCTTTGCTTTGTACTTATGCCATTAACTACTATTGGTTTATGCTATACTTAAAGCAAGTTGAGCAGAGGACCATGGTGGGTTCTCTCTGTGATGGGTGTTATTGTTGCTGCTGTTGTTGTTGTTTATAGACAGATTGTAGAAACTTGTTGAAAAGATGTATTTAACTGTTTTATCCAATTAAGCCCCCCCTTTTTTTTAATTAAAAGCTCTGGGAAAATCAATTTGTTAGACACTCAGTGGTTTACAAGATTTAAGTTCCTTACCAGTGCAACAAGCCATCTGGACACTTTGGATCTTGTATTGCAGGAAGCAACTAAAACAAGGCTGAAGGATTATTAAAGATATTTCAGGTCTTCAGACATGCACTGAACAAAAAGTCACCCATTAGGGCCACCTTTGTCTCCCCTTTACAGGAATGCTCCAATGCAATTGTGGATTTTGAAAAATTGCAGAGCCAGTTCACAGAGAAGCTTCCAGGAAGATCCACAGATTTTTGTAAGTGACTCAATTAATTTCATTGACTCTGGACCATAAGATTCCAAACATTCCTGAACTATCATTATTCACCCCCCTTCTTTGACCCCATGCCATGATGTCTCCCAAAAAGACAAAGGGTCTCCAGGATAATAGTAATAACTCCATTAATTCTAGATGTCTCTTAAAAGATCTGGCAATGTGGCCAAAGACTGGGCAACTTTTAGTAGTAATCAGCTCCAGGAAAGCATTCCCTCTTCAATAAATCTTTAGTGGTATAGATTTGGAGTCACCCTTCCTAAACCCTGCAAATTCAAGACCAGAAATTCTAATAATGTCATTGAAGTTTCAAGAATTACTTTTAAGGTTGTATTGCTCACCTTTTTACAAAAAGTTATTAAATACTTTAAAAGCTGCTTTTATAATTTTGGAATAATCCATATATTGAATAATTAAAAAACTACTGTTAATTGTGTCATTATAATCAATTAAACATTTATAGGTACTGCATACAATTGGATCACTCAGTTTTAGCCCATTATTAAAAAAAAAATAAAAGCTTGGTCATCTCTAGAATATAAAGCATTTCATCTTACTCCATCTCACCCATGGTGACCCCATTGTAGTTGTTACATGATAGTGGTCATAAGTCTTTAGAAAATTTGTTCTCAGAACTTATCATCCCCTATAAAGCAGTTGAATTTAGGTTATCCTATTATTGGATGTTACTAAATTGTTTGCAATCAAGAGTAGAGCTGAAAATAAAACACATTGTTATTATTATTATTACTATTATTATTATATTTGGAAGCAATTTTACATACATTATCTCATTTCATTCTTGCCATTTGTTCAAAGAGAAGGATAATATTATTCACATTTTGTAGAGGTAATTATTTATCAAAGCTACTTGGACAACAAGTTATAGAGCCTGAAAGCAGCTCATTCTTACCACCATTGCCATTTGGGAAAGAATGATCATTCCCTTGCAAAGAATGAAATGATTGTTTCATTCTGCCTAGCCAACCTTCTCTGGTTGTGGGGAAGGCTGGCCCAGAGCACACTGAGAGGGGATTTCTGGAAGTCACATGGTATGAGAATTCAAACTACAGAACTGATTGCTATTCTCTGATTAGAGATTACATGATTGAGGGGAGGAACAAGATGGAAGAGGAGTGGGAGAGCTGGATATCATCAGGTCCCAGGAGTTCAGCTAGATGGTTATCAAACCAGTCAGAACACCTACAGACTCAACAGGAGATTGAAGAGAAGAAGAGTGGCAATTCTAGGAATAAAAAAGTGACCACTTTATGGAAGGTAGATTGCATGGAGAAGGGGGAAGATAGACTGTGAGAGGGCGGCTCCTGGCCAGCAGTAGAGCAGTGGAGCATAAAATTGGAACTTTTAGAAGTCTGCTCCACTGAGAGACATTGCACTAAAGGCTAAGCAGGAGGTGGAACCCTTGCTGGCACAATGTGTTCTCGGGACCTGCAGGGTCACAGAAGGATCCATGGTGCCTGAGCGTGGCAGAGCTCCCAGGCATCAGAGAGGGAAGGCCAGCTGCAGAGACAGAGCCAAGGAGTGGGCTCTCAGCTTGTGGTTACCTTGGGACATGATCTGAGGCAGTCAGGTCACTGCTTTTTGAGCAGGAACCCCACAAGTGGCAGATCCAGGGAGACCCCCTCCTCCCTCCACTGGAAGGAGCAGTGTGGGAGTGTGTTGCAGGAATCTTCTGGGTTTGGAGACAACAAATGAGGCTGAGCACCAAAGACAGAAATATTTGGTCCCCGGCTGGGTGAGCATAGAGTACAGCCCAGAGACCAGGGAGACAGGTGTAACTGACTGCTTTTCCTCAGGGCACGCTGAGGAATGGGGCCCCGAGTTCTCAGTTCCTCTGAGCTGGAGACTGGGAGGCTGCCATCTTCAGTCTGTTGTTCAGGGAACAAAAGCTACCTGAGCAAATTTCTGACCCCTGGCAAGGGCTCTGCAGTTCCATTTGAGAATCACTGCAATAGGCCCCTCTCCCAGAAGATCAGCAAGAACATCCAGCCAAGATCATGATCACCAATCAATGAGAACTACAGAACTCCAGAGCTAGGGGAATGCACCATGTAGAATTCATGCTTCTTAATCTTTCAAAGTTAATTTTTTAATTTTTTTCTTATGCAATTTTTTAAATTTTTTTCTTTCCTATATTAACATTTTAAAAACTATTTTATCAATGCCTTTTAAAAATCTTTTTAAATGTTCATTATTTTAGTCATATCCTATCCCTTCATTCTATTTAAGCTTATTTTTGGTATGCATATAGGTTTTCCTTTCTTTAAAACTTTGAGATAGTTTCTTCTAATAGATAAATATATACCCTAAATTGAGTGCATGGCTTTGTTTTAGTCTCCAGCCTCATCACATTCATTCCTCTTTTTTTTATATATATTTTTCCAACCAACTTCTTACCTTATCAATTCCTTTTTTAGAATCTTTTTTAATTTCCATCTTTCCTGTCATATTCCTTCCATTCATTGTGCATACCCTTTTTTTGTATATATAAGCTCTTTTTTCTTTAAAATTTTGGGAGGCAATTTCTTCTAACAGACCAAAATACACTAAAAATCAAGTGTGTGGCTCTGTTCTATCCACAAGTCTAATCATATATATAGGGAGATAGAGATAGAGAGAGACATTTTTTTTCCTTTCTTCCCCCCTGGTTTCAGGTCTCTTCTGATTTGGTTAGTGTATATTTTTCTAGGGTCATTGCTATCCTTTTAGTATGTTGTTCTCTCATCATCTCTTCTTATCTGTGTAAAACTACAAGGTGAAAAAATTCATCTCAAAAAAAAAAAGAACAAGAGGCAGTACCAATGGCAAGGGACCTAATCAATAGGGGCATTAGTAATATCTTAGAACAAGAGTTCAGATTATCAAGGTGCTAGCCAGGTTCAAAAAAAGCATGGACAATGTTAGAGAATCCCTTTCTGGAGAAATAAAATCCTTTTCTGGAGAAACAAAAGAACTAAACTCTAACCAAGTTGAAATCAAAAAAGCTATTAATGAGGTGCAATCAAAAATGGAGGCTCTTACTTCGAGGATAAATGAGCCAGAATAGAAAAATAGTGATCAAGAAGATCAAATGATGGAAAATAAAGAAGCTGAGAAAAAGAGAGACAAACAACTACTCGACCATAAGGGGAGAATTTGAGAGATAAGTAATACCCTAAGATGAAACAATAATTGAATAATTGGAATCCCAGAAGAAGAAGAGAGAGAGGGGGGCGCAGGTAGAAGGTATACTGGAGCAAATTATAGCAGAGAATTTCCCTAACTGTCCAAGGGAACAAGCATCAAAATCCAGGAAGCACAGAGAACCCCCCTCAAAATCAGTAAAAATAGGTCCACACCCTGCCATCTAATAGTAAAAATTACAAGTCTCAATGACAAAGAGAAAGTCCTGAAAACATCTCTGGAGAACACGTCTGTAACATACAATGGCAGAAATATATTGGCAGGAGACCTATCCACAGATACTTGGGAAGCCAGAAAGAACTGGTATGTTATATTCAGAGCACTAAATGAGAAAAATATGCAGCCAAGAATACTATATCCAGTTAGGATGTCATTGAAAATAGGAGAGCTAAAAAGTTTCCAGAACAAACAAAAACTAAAAAACATTTGTGAATGTCAAATCAGCCCTACAGGAAATATTGAAAGGACTCAAGAGCCTAAAAGTAACAGACCAGAAAGGAACAGAGACAATATATAGTGACAGTCACCTTACAGGAAATACAATGGCACTAAGTTCATATCTTTCAATAGTTACCCTGAATGTAAATGGGCTAAATGTCCAAATCAAAAGACACAGGGTATCAGAATGGATAAAAAAAAAAGACCCATCAATATGCTGTCTCCAAGAAACTCATTTTAGACCCAAGCATACTGCCAGATTTAAAGTGAGGGGGTGGAAGACAATTTACTACACTAATGTACATCAAAAGAAAGCTGGGGTGGCAATCCTTATATCAGACAAATTAGACTTTAAGTTAAACACTATATTAAAAGATGAAGAAGGACACTATATCATACTTAAGGGGTCTGTCCAACAGAAACATTTAACAATTGTAAATATCTATGCCCCTAACACGGGAGAAGCAATTATATAAACGAATTAATAACTAAATCAAAGAAACACATTGACAACAATACAAAACTTATAGGGGACTTTAGCACCCCCCCACACTGAAATAGACAGATCATCTAAGCCAAAGATCAACAAGGAAATAAAGGCTTTAAATGACATACTGGACCAGATGGACATCACAGATATAGTCAGAACATTCCATCCCAAAGCAACAGAATACACATTCTTCTCCAGTGCATGTGGAACATTCTCTAGAAGAGATCACAATCTGGAGCACAAATAAGGTCTCAACTGGTACCAAAAGACTGGGATCATTACCTGTATATTTTCAGACCACAGTGATTTGAAACTAGAACTGAACCACATGAGGAAAGTTGGAAAGAACTGACACACATGGAGGCTAAAGAGTACCCTACTAAAGAACGAATGGATCAACCAGGAAATTAATGAAAATTTTTAAAAATTCATGGAAACAAATGAAAATGAAAACACAACTGTTCAAAATCTTTGGGACACAGCAAAGGCAGTCCTGAGAGGAAAGTATATAGCAATACAAGCCTTTCCCAAGAAACAAGAAATGTCTCAAGTACACAACCTCACCCTACACCTAAAAGAGCTGAAGAAAGAACAACAAAGAAAGCCTAAACCCAGCGGGAGAAGAGAAATAGTAAAAATCAGAGCAGAAGTCAATGAACTAGAAGCCAAAAGAACAGTAGAACAAATCAACAAAACTAGGAGCTTGTTCTTTGAAAGAATTAACAAGATTGATAAACCTCTGGCCAGACTTATCAAAAAGAAAAGAGAAATGACCCAAATTAATGAAATCATGAATGAAAGAAGAGAGATCAAAACCAACACCAAATGAGCAACTATACACCAGCACATTTGACAATATGGAAGAAATGAATGCATTCCTAGAGACATATAAACTACCAAGACTGAACCAGGAAGAAATAAAAAACCTGAACGGTCCCACAACCAGTAAGGAGATTGAAGCAGTCATCAAAAATCTAAAAAAAAAAAAAAAAAAAAAAAAAAAAAAAAAAAAAAAAAAAAAAAAAAAAAAAAAAAAAAAAAAAAAAAAAAAAAAAAAAAAAAAAAAAAAAAAAAAAAAAAAAAATCTAACAGCAAACAAGAACCCAAAGCCAGAAGGCTTCCCAGGGGAATTCTACCAAACATTTGAAGAAGAATTAATGCTTATTTTGAAACTCTTCCAAAAAATAAAAGTGGAAGGAAAACTTCCAGACTCATTTTATGATGCCAGCATTATCTTGATCCCAAACACAAAGACCCCATCAAAAAGGAAAATTACAGACCAATATCCTAGATGAACACGGATGCAAAAATTCTCACCAAAATACTAGACAATAGGATTCAACAGTATATTAAAAGGATTATTCACCACGACCAAGTGGGATTTTTTCCTGGGTTGCAAGGTTTGTTCATCATCTGCAAATCAATCAATGTGATACAGTACATTAATAAAAGAAAGAACAAGAACCATATGATCCTCTCAATAGATGCAGAAAAAGCATTTGACAGAGTACAGCATACTTTCTTGATCAAAACTCTTCACGGTGTATGGGGCGCCTGGGTGGCTCAGTTGGTTGGGTGACTGCCTTCGGCTCAGGTCATGATCCTGGAGACCCAGGATCGAGCCCCCCATTGGGCTCCCTGCTCGGCGGGAAGCCTGCTTCTCCCTCTCTCACTCCCCCTGCTTGTGTTCCCTCTCTTGCTGTATTTCTCTCTGTCAATAAATAAACAAAATCCTTAAAAAAAAACAAACTCTTCACGGTGTCGGGATAGAGGGTACATACCTCAATATCGTAAAAGCCATCTATGAAAGACCCACATCAAATATCATTCTCAATGGGGAAAAACCGAGACCTTTCCCCTAAGGTCAGGAACACAGCAGTCCACTATCACCACTGCTATTCAGCATAGTACTAGAAGTCCTAGCCTCAGCAATCAAACAAGAAGAAGTAAAAGCCATGTGAATTGACAAAGAAGAAGTCAAACTCTCACTCTTTGCAGATGATATGATACTTCAAGTAGAAAACCCAAATACTCTACTCCAAAACTGTTAGAACTCATACAGGAATTCAGTAGTGTCAAGATATAAAATTAATACACAGAAATCAGTTGCATTTCTATACACCAACAGCAAGACAGAAGAAAGAAATTAAGGAGTCAATCCCATTTACAATCACACCCAAAACCATAAGATACCTAGGAATAAACCTAACCAAAGAGGCAAAGAATCTATACCTAGAAAACTGTAAGTACTCATGAAAGAAATTGAGGAAGGCACAAAGAAATGGAAAAATATTCCATGCTCATGGATTGGAAGACCAAATATTGTGAAAATGTCTATGCTATCTAAAGCAATCTACACATTTAAGGTAATCTGTACATTTAATGCAATCCCTATCAAAAAACCATCATTTTTCTCAAAGAAATGGAACAAATAATCCTAAAATTTATATGGAGCCAGAAAAGACCCCAAATAACCAGAGGAATGTAGAAAAAGAAAATCAAACTTGGCGGCATCACAATTGCAGACTTCAAGCTCTATTACAAAGCTGTAATCATCAAGACAGTATGGTACTGGCACAAAAACAGACCCATAGATCAATGGAACAGAATAGAGAGCCCAGAAATGGACCCTCAAATCTAGGGTCAACTCATCTTTGACAAAGCAAGAAACAATGTTCAATTAAAAAAAGACAGTCTTTTCAACAAATGGTGTTGGGAAAATTGGACAGTCACATGAAGAATGAATCTAGACCATTTCCTTACACAACACACAAAAATAGACTTTTCAAATGGATGAAAGACCTCAATGTGATAAGGCAATCTATCAAAATCCTTGAGGAGAAGACAGTCAGCAAACTCTTCAACCTCAGCCACAGCAACTTCTTCCTAGAAACATCACCAAAGGGAAGCAAGGGCAAAAATGAACTATTAGGACTTCATCAAAATCAAAAGCATTTGCACAGCAAAAGAAGTAGTCAACAAAACCAAAAGACAACTGACCAAATAGGAGAAGATATTTGCAAATGACATATCAGTATGTCAAAATCTACACAGAACTTCTCAAACTCAACACCCAAAGAACAAACAATCCAGTCAAGCAATGGGCAGAAGACATGAACAGACATTTTTCCAAAGAAGACATCCAAATTGCCAACAGCTACATGAAAAAGTGCTCAACATCTCTCAGCATCAGGGAAGTGCAAATCAAAACCACCGTGATATACCACCTTACACAAGTCAGAATGGCTAAAATTAACAAGTCAGGAAACAACAGATCTTGACGAGGATGTGGGGAAAGGGAAATCCTTCTACACTGCTGGTGGGAATGCCAATTGGTGTGGCCACTCTGGAAAACAGTATGGAGATTCCTCAGAAAGTTGAAAATAGAGCTACCCTATGACCCAGCAATCGCACTACTTGGCATTTACCCTAAAGATACAGATGTAGTCATCTGAAGGGTCACATGCACCCAAATGTTATAGCAGCAATGTCCACAATAGCCAAACTGTGGAAAGATCCTAGATATCCATCAACAGATGAATGGATAAAGAAGATGTGGTATATATATATATATATATATATATATATATACACACACAACGGAATACTATGAAGCCATCAAAAAGAATGAAATCTTGCCTTTTGCAATGACATGGATGGAATTGGAAGGTACTATTATGAGTAAAATAAGTCAATTATAGAAAGACAATTATCTTGTGATCTCTGTGATATGAGGAATTTGAGAGGCAGGGTGGGGTGTCATGGGGAGGGGAGAGAGGGAAAAATTTAAACAAGATGAGACCTTGGAGGGAGACAAACCATAAGAGACTCTTAATATCAGAAAACAAACTGAGGGTTTCTGGGGTGTGGGAGGGAGGGATAGGGTGGCTGGGTTATGGAAAAAATAAAAATTAATAGAGATTACATGCTTTGTTAATAGGAATTCCAGCACTCAAGAAACTTAGAAGTGTTTTGAAAATTTAAGGAAGAATTATATAAATAACAAAGTAGATTTATAGTACAGACTGTAAATTGGAAAAGTCACTTGGAAAGCCCTTATATGGATATGAATCTTCCAAATCAGCCAACTCACCATGGAGAATGTCTGGAAACCCAATGACCATCCCCAGGTTTCCAGTTCCTACTCACAAAAGGAATTTTGAACTGGAATGTCTTCATGGATATATTTTCTCCTCTTTTTAAAAAGATGTGGCCACAAGCATTACATACAAATATTGAAAATTACCTGGAATCCATTTAAAAGAATGTTTTGTTGAGTTGATTGGATTGCTGTCAAATGACTTTTCTTTTTTTAACTTGACTTCCCAAAGTCACAGTTTTCACTTACTTGGTAATTTTCACCACATACATACACAACAGAGATACATTTGCAACCAAACTTCCCCCCTGCTCACTAATTTTAAGATGTTTTTAGATAAACAGATTTTTAATGCTTTACTATTTTAGTTAAATTCATCAGAGTTTTGGCCTCCAGCTAGTTGTTAATTGTTTCATTACTTTGCTATATATTTCTTCCGTACCACTCAGAACACATCAAACTTCTTTTCATAATTGGGCTTCCAAAAATTTTATCCAATTTTCTCCTTCTTCTAATCACTATTGTCTTAGAGATATATTCTACTATATCATGCCAGCGACCTGTTCCTTATCCTAATTAACTCTGTTCTGTTCATCATAACATTGGTATTGCCCCCAGTAAAAAAACAGGGATATGCTGAGTCCTCCCAGTTTTCTTCAGAAAAATGATCTAGTTCAAATAAAATCTTTATTGATAAGTACAGTAAAAAAAAGACTAGTAACAGTGAAGCATCTATTGTCAAATCTTTCTTTTTTAAAAGATTTTACTTATTTATTTGACAGAGAGAAACACAGCTAGAGAGGGAACACAAGCAGGGGGAGAGAGAGAGAGGGAGAGAGAGAGAGAGAGAGAGAGAGAGAGAGAGAGAGAGAAAGAAAGAGAGAGAGAGAGAAGCAGGATTCCCACTGAGCAGGGAGCCAATGTGGGGCTTGACCCCAGGATTCCGGGATCATGACTTGAGCCGAAGGCAGATGCTTAACGACTGAGCCACGCAGGCACCCCTAGTCAAATCTTTCTAGCTAGAATGTGTTTCACAATACATCAACTTCTTAATCTCAGGAAACAAACTGAGGGTTGCTGAGGGAGTGGGATGGATGGGGTGCCTGGATTGTGGACATTGGGGAGGGTATGTGCTATAGTGAGTGCTGTGTATGTGTGTATGTGTAAGACTGAAGATTCACAGACCTGTACCCCTGAAACAAATAATGCATTATATGATAATTAAAAAAATCAACTTCTTAATGTTTTGTCCTGCTATTCTGATTACTCTATAGTATTTAAAAACTGATAAAACATCATAATTTAGAAAACAAACTTCAAATTAAAAAATATAACTTCAAAAATACTAATATTCTGGGAAGATCACATATACAGAAGGATGAACTATACCTCTTCTCCTCATAGATCTGGAAGGATGAGAAGTATGGAACTATATTTCCAAGTGGCCAAGAAGGTGTCTATCCAAGTATAAATGTGGAGTAAATACAACACCATGAAGACAAAAGTAAAATAAATGATCACAGTTTGCTGAACTGTCTTCACCGAAGGATGATTCAGTAGAACAGAACTGAAGTAGACATTTCTGACCAGAGAGCTATGAGGTTGGTGAAATCTCATCATATTCTCTGTTCATTCTGTTTCATAAAATTCTCAGGCTTCATACATTTTAGATGACAAACAGACCAAGAAACAACCTGCAGCCATTTAGGAGACTTCCAGCACCCTAATGGAGGAACCTATAACTCTCTCCTGTCTGAGTGGGCATGGGAGTGGGGTGTAACTGAGAAAGTATTTCTCAGTAACTGTTGGATGAGAGAAGCCTCTATCTGATACACTGCTCTGGGCTAAGGCCACCCCCATGGTGGAGCCCTTCCCTCCACTGTGTCACTCACTTCAGAAGAGGACAACCTTTTCTGGCCGTGCAAGAAGAGACCAAACTTCTATATGCAGTGAAGTTTCTGTTGTGGAGGCTTGGTCTCCTCAGGATGAGGGCCCTGCCAAAGGCTGTGACTTTAGACTTTTAGCCATGGGAATACTCAGCCCCATTTTCTTTCTTGATAAAATATTGGCTCACTTAATAACTATCCATGATTTAAGGATAAAGAAATCCCAAGTGGAGAATGGTCTATCTGGTCTGAATAACTTTAGTTGTCACCTCTTACCCAATGCTTTATCACCTATTTATGGAACATTATTGTGTGCCAGGCAGTGGTCTAGGCCGTGAGGATTCTGTGGTAACAGGACAAAGACCACACTTTTCTAGCGTCCATGTTACAGTGGGAGAGAGAGCCAATAAACAAACCATCCAGTTAATGTGTACTGTTGACCCAGAATATGTGGCAGGGTAATGGGCTCACGAAGTGACCTGGGACAGGGGATGAGAGGAAGGAGCAACTGAAGGTGGTCAGTGTGCAGGTGACCTACAGCCGGGATCTGCTGAGGAAGAGTATTGCAACCAGGGGAAGACCACAGGTGCAGCTCTGAGGGGATGACTCAAAGATCCTGAAGCAGGGCCAAATAAACACCACAGTGTGGGCCATCTGCTCCATAAAATAGCCCATCAAATATGCTACCACTTTAAAACACAAGTGCACACAATCCTGGTAAGTTTTGATTTTAAAATCCACAGAAGGCACACAGACTGCCTGAATCCAAAGTACATCAAAACTTTTTACAAAGGACCACCTCCTTTCTATTGGATTCTGGATTCCCACAGTTCAATATAAAAAGAACATCTCTGAGTAGCTCTCAAAGAACTCACTGGTGGTTTCAGGAAGAGTACTGTGACTTGACCAAACTGAGGACAAGGAGGAGGTGAAGGTTTCTTCCTCTGGAGCTACCAACAACCTGTGTTCTCTTATATTCTTGAGCTTCTGCGGACTCTTCCACTGCCTAACCTATGCAGTCCACCCCTGCTTGGCAGGCAGATAAATGTTGTTGAATGTCGGCCTGGAAGGCTTCCAGACTTAATGATTCATTAGCCTTCTAATTTAGGAGGGCTTGCAAAGTCGAAAAAAATTTTGAAGGAGAAAAAGGTCATACTAAAAACGGGCTCCCACTTAACTTTTTTTCAAATGAGAAGTATAATTAATTTTTTCAGTATTTCCTTTGGAAGATTTTTTATTTCTAATTGTAGCAGTTCATTCAAAACTCAATTTTTTAAAAGCATACCTAGCTGCAGGGCCAATAATGCACTAACTAAACCCCACATACTGAACAATAAAGGGTGTCATCTCTAAGACCTGAAAAACTAATGGCGATAATGTTTGCAAACATCAATCTATACCGACATAAAAGATTCCAGATAAAATTATCCTTACTTTCAATATGTTTGGTAGCTTTTTGTCAGGGATACATTTTGAGAAGTAGCAGAGACTAAGCATTCAAGAGATGAAGGGTTGAAAAAAAAATCTTCTATTTTTACTCAAAGGCAGAGTAAAGGAAATAGATGTGACACAGATAAAGAAAGATGTTCCAAGGAAACTGCAATATAGAGATTTCCTCCCTTTTCCCACCTGAGTATATTTTAATCTTCTAAGGTCAGGCACATAAACTCCCAAAGCTCTATTGCCTCAGTACCTGAAGCATGGTCACTATTGGTAAATATTTACAAAATCAGTGCAGGGAGGGAGCAATGCAGACATTCCATAAGGAGCATGCACTTGAAATTGTATATTGAGATGATCAGGATCCAGTAACACAGCAACACCTCTTCCCCCAGTGGGTTCCAAATAAAATAAGAAGAAGACACAGTTATCAGATATGGGATTTACACTTGGTAAAACAGAATGAACAATACGCCTTAGGTATGGTGCCAGCATGAGATGTGAACCTGGGACTCACCTACGGGGCCTCTGGGTCACTGTGCAGCCCCCTCCGGGCTAGCTGCCAAGATAATCCATTGCTATCTGTCTCTCATTACTGAGTCAAGAGAGCAGGGACTGACAGAGGAGAGGCAAGAGCTGTTTCTAGAAGGCAGACTCCAAGCCAGGTCCATTTTCCACCCCAGAGGGAAGGCAGAACAAAAATTGAGTCCGTGTGTGGGCCAGAAAGGGAGAAAAACTGCCCACTGGGAAGCAAGACCTCCCAACAGGAAGGAGAGAATGTCATCTTTTCAACATTATCCACCAAGTGGGTGAATAATCCTTACTTACTGGGGAAGGATTACATAAAGAATGGAAAGTATGTCACTCTGGACACAGTGAGACTAGGGATATGGGCCTTCAGATTCCCAACCACATTACCAAAGAGACTCCCCTTATTCTTTAATCCCAATGTGGGGAGGTGGAGGTAAAGGGAGGAAAGAGTATTCCTTATTTTAAGCTCACAAGAAATATCCAAGATGTAAAAAAAAAAATACACCCTGTGCTTGGTCAACTTTAGAAAATGAGGAAAAGTATTTTAAATGACTCTTAACCTAATGAGAACTTGGAAGTATTTGAACAGACACACCACTGAAGAAGAGATCTAGATTAAATATTAACATCTGGAAAGATGCTTGTTATCATTTATTTCTAGGGAAAGGAAATTAAAACATGTTATGATACCACTACACACACTGGAATGATTAAAATTTAAAACTTGACAGTACCAAGTGGTAGCAAGAAGGTGGAGTGAGTTAAACTCTCATACACAAGTAGTGAGAAGACAAAATGGTCCAACCACATTTGAAAACCGTTCAGTGATCCTTTGTGTGTTAAATAGTTGTCATATAACCAAGCAAGCCCACCGCTTGACACCGACCCAAGAAAAATGAAAATAGTCCACACAAAGACCTGTGTATGGATGTTTATGGGACCTTTATTAATAAGAGTCTCAAACTGAAAACAATCCAAATGTTCATCAACTGATAAATGCATAGACAAATCATGATACAGCTATACACTGGGATATGAATCAACAGAGAAAACCAAGTAACTATGATATATACAGTCATATGAATGAATCTCAAAAGCGTTATACTAGGTGAACCAGACACAAAAGTCTTCACATTATGATCCCATTTATAAGACACTCCCCAAATGACAAAACTATAGGGACAGAAATCAATCAGTGATTGTCAGGAGGTGAAAGTACCAGGAAAGCATCAACTCTAAAGGGCACAGGGAACATTTTGCAATGGTAGGAATATTCTACATGTCAGTCATGGTGGTATTCACAGGACTATATACATTTGTCAAAATTCATCAAATTGTACACCCCACAAGAGAAAATTTCAAAAAGACACTCTTTTCAAGAAATGGTGCAAATAAATGAATCTGTTTACAGATCTGAGACCCAACAGAAAAAATAAATTCAAAATGGATCATGAACCTAAATGTGAAACACAAGATCATAAAACTCCTAGAAGATAAAAAAAGGAGAAAATATAGATGACCTTGGGTTTGAGGATGTCTTTTTAGATGCAATACAAAAGGCATGATCTGTGAAAGAATGACTTGATCATTTGGAATTGGTTAAAATTAAAAGCTTCTGTACTGTGAAAGACAATGCCAAAATAAATTGATGATGATGATGATAATTGATAGATGATAGATAGATAGATAGATGATAGATAGATGAATCTGACTTTTTAAAAAATAAGTCTTGAGTGTCAGAGACAACAATGTTCCCACCAACCAAACCATCTCAGAGACAAAATGGAATTTTTTGAGTTTCCTGAAAAATGTACCTTGTCCTCAGCAGATGAAACACTATTGCTTGTCACTCAGCAGGAGCAGAGATATCAGATTCTCCCAAGTAAGTTGGAAATGAGTTTGCAAAAACAAACAAGCAAACAGACATTACCAATATATATCACAATTTTTAGATGAAACCAGGAGACTTCTGATGAATTCACTGAAAATAACCTGTATTTTATGAGTAGTAATGTGACATAGATTAATAGATTTTGAGGTAGATTTTAAAAAACTAAGTCGTATTCCTAACATATTCTTTAACTGTAATTATTCTCTTCTTACTATAAATTTTGTGAAATTAATTCACAAATTAATTCCTTATTTATAATTTTCTCTGCAGATCTTTTTCAATACCTTTTCAAAATTTCCTAGCCCTGTAAATATGCATGATCAACAGAACTATGGTCAGATTCTATGTGCTTTGATGAATCTGTACCTGGGTGCCACAAAATGCAGATTCTTGTCATTTGAATCCACTTGTAGAGCCAAATGTGAAACAGGCTTTCTGTAGAAGGGCAACCTTTGAAAAGAAATGAATGTGAGAACATGAATGGAGAATATACTGCCCCTGTTTGATTGTTGGCATTCAATGTCATTCTAATTTAACGTATTTACAAAAATTTGGAAACTTTGTATAATTTGGAATATTTAAAGAAAGGTATAATTTGGGTGGTGGTCTGTCCTATGGGTGATTTACAGAACACATTTGCTTATTCTCAGAAGTCATAATATTCACAGAGATTCCTCCCTGGTGGAATAAGCTTCACAGATGGGCCAGAATCAATATCATTAATGGATCATTTTCACTGTGTTACTTCCAGATGAATATCACAGGGTGAATGGTTACACATTTCAAGAAACCTCAGACAAAGCAGGTTAGAGGAAGCTCAGGGAATTAAAAAGGAATTAAAAACAATGTAATCACATTTGAAAATAGACTGTTTCTGGCTATTTCAGATGCTGTTTGGAGAGGTGACATGCCTGGTCAGAGACCCCAAGGGGGTTCACGACAGGAGTAGGGTGAGGTCACTCTAGGGCTCCCAGCTCTTCCTCTGGACCTTATTACTATCTCCTTATTACTTTTCTTAAGCTTATTTTTTCTTGGAACTTCAAATTGGGAGTTGGCAAGCTTTTTCTGGAAGGGGCCAGAAAGCAAGTCTTTTAAACCTCATAGGCCTTGTATGGTCTCCATCACATAGCTTTCATTTGTTTTTGTCTGCTTATTTGCTTGTTTAATTGCCCTTTTTAAAAATTCTAAGAAGAATTCTTCACTTTCAGGCCATGTAAGACAGGTTGCAGGCCCTTGTTGAAACGATGCCAACCCTGCTTAAAATCATCCCATTCTAATGGATATCTAACGTACAGCATCTCACTGAGTGCATTTTACAAGAAGTATTGCACTCTGGGGGGGGGTGTCAATGATACCCTGGGGTTTGGGTTGTGGGTCTTTTTTTTTTTTTTTTAAAGATTTTATTTATTTATTTGACAGAGAGAGATCACAAGTAGGTAGAGAGGCAGGCAGAAAGAGAGGAGGAAGCAGGCTCCCCGCGGAGCAGAGAGCCCGACGCGGCCTCGATCCCAGGACCCTGGGATCATGACCTGAGCCAAAGGAGGAGGCTTTAAGCCACTGAGCCAGCCAGGTGCCCATGGTTGTGGGCTTTGATGGCGTGGCCAACCCAGACACAAGACTTCCCTGGATATACAACGGAAGCAGCTTTTTAGAGTCCCTGAAACAAGTGATAAGGATAAAATGAAGTGAAGGAAAGCAGCAGGATCCAAATAAAATAGACCCAGATGGCTCTTTCTAACCTTGTTTAACTACATATCTAACAGCATTTGGAATGTCTTCTCCCATGAGTGAACATACAGGTGGGGATCACGGACTCTCTGCGTATGTGAATGTGCTTGTACATCAGGCAGCTTCTATCTGTAATGCTGTAGAGCCTGGATCAAGGGAGGGGGGGAGGGGGAGACTGAGCACACTCTCCGCAGCCTCTCCAACCCCCAGAAACAGGGAAACAAATTCACAGAGTTGTTGCCCTCTGAAGGAACAAAGTAGCCAATGTCTTCTTCCTTAAGACAATGAACTGCTCTGCGCCTGTGGAAGAATGAACCTCAGTAATTACTTAAGGAGACCAAAGGAAATGGGTGCCTGGGTGATTCAGTTGGTTAAGGGTCTGCTTTTGGCTCAGATCATGATCCTAGAGTCCTGGGATCGAGTCCCACGCTGGGCTCCTTGTTCAGTGGGGAGCCTGCTCCTCCCTCTCCTTTTGCTCCTCCCCTGCTTATGCTCTCACTCACTCTCTCAAATAAATACATAAAATATCTTTAAAAAAAAGACAAAAGAGGGACGCCTGGGTGGCTCAGTTGGTTAAGCGACTGCCTTCGGCTCAGGTCATGATCCCGGAGACCCGGGATCGAGCCCCACATCGGGCTCCCTGCTCGGCGGGAAGCCTGCTTCTCCCTCTCTCACTCCCCCTGCTTGTGTTCCCTCTCTCACTGTGTTTCTCGCTGTCAAATTAATAAAATCTTTAAAAAAAAAAAAAGACAAAAGAAAAATTCATATATACAGGTAATTTTACCTCAACAGGTATCCAATTAATTATACTAGAGAAAAATAGACTATTGGAAAAAGACTCCCTGCATAACATATATAGTCATAATAGTTACCAGGTATTGGGTACTTACTGTACAGCAGTCACTCTTCTATATGATAAGTATGATTATTATCCTCACTCTGCAGATGAGAAGACAGGGAAAAAGACAACCTGCTTGGCTGATGTCCCCCAGATATAAGTGGTCAAGCTGGTATTCAAGCCCTAACCATTGCTCTAACTGCCCGCAAAAGCCACATGGCTGGATAGGGTTTTGAGTTGTTAGAGGCATGTGTTTTTATTAAGAAATGTTAACAATGTGATTAATAACTTGGTCATGATTTAATTCATTCACATAATTTATAGGAGGAAGGAGATACTTGTTAATTACAAAGACTATTATTTTTTTGACCTGGAAATCTCCAAATACTTTCCTTGTCATTTAATGGTAACTCTACAATGCTCTTTCTTCTTCTTTTTTTAATTAATTTCTTATTTTTTCCATAACCCAGCCAAGAATTAATCTAGATCAACCAGATTTCTTAAGATTAATAAAATTTAAGCAACAGAAGTAGGAATATAGTTGCTTTTAAACCACTAGCATCTTAACAGAGAGAGAGAAAACCTTATAAGAGAGACTTAATTCAGGAAACAAACTGAGGGTTGCTGGAGGGGAGGGGCGATGGGAGGGATGGGATGGCTGAGAGATTGACATTGAGGAGGATATGTGCTATGGTGAGAAAAAAATAAAAAAAAAAACCAACACCGAAATGATTCCAATTGCAAAATTGGTTAAAATATTAGGAAAACTTGAAATCCTAAGAGAAGATACACAACTTTAACAAGTGCAAAGATTTTAGAAGACGTGTTAAAAAGATGATTTCCCCAAATCTATTCTTTCTCCTGTGGCAACATTTAATAAGGCTACATTGTGAGCTTCAGGTACTTCTATATAGTTTTTCAGAAATGTCAGTTATGTTTTGTACCACCTATGCTGACATGCGCTGGTGACAAAGATCACTATTGCCTAAAAAGATGATATTTAGCACTTTATGCTAAAGATCACATCATGATAGAATGCAAGATGAAATGGCTTACTTCCCTTAAACATTTGATTGAGGTTTTTTTTAACTCTGTGTGATAGTTCTTTACATAAGCTTTATAGAAAAAATGTCTATATTTTTGTAATTACCCTGCTTCATGTAATGCGATTCCTCTGAAGATTTATAGGGGAAAACCAAAGGCCAATATTTTAAATGCTAAAGATATATCCAGGGACTCTGAATACCTCACTTAAAGAAATATTAAGACAAAGTCAGAGTTTGAAAGACAGGTGTGATTTGAAAATATGGAGATTAAAAATGAAAGAGGGAGTGTCACACATGCTGACTGGAGGAAACTTCTTAGCACGAGAAAGAAAAGACAGCACACATCAAGGACAGAACTCATCTTGGCCTCATGATAAAACCGTAGAAAGTTTAGTTTGAGATCACTGAAGAGGAAGACAGGGCAAGATTGCCTGGAATACATTGTGCTGGGTCTCTATCCCATGGGAAATTATGTGCTTCCAGGGAGTGGAGTCCTGAAGAGCTCAGGTACCGGAAGCAAATGGCCAGTCTTTGAATCCCAGGTCTATGCCAGCCCATGGAGGTGCCAACTGGACAAGTTCCTTAACCTGTACCTTGTTGCCCTCATCTTTACTGTAGGCAGCAGTGTACAACACTTGGATCATAATACAAACAAACGATACTTCAGCAAATGTTTAAAACAGGGCCTGATATGTAGTGACCTAAATGCCAGTAAGTGACTGAGTCTGCTCCATTGTGTAAAGACCAAGTAACCATGTTCACACTATTATTTGAATCTGTGATGAGTTAAAGGCCCCAGGTTGACAGAGCAGGTGTCACACTGGGACAGAGAACCCTGGACTCTTCTAGAAACGGTTCCTCAGCCCTACACCCTTTGACAGGTGCAGGTGATGTCAGGACTATCACAACAGAGCCCCTGCATACAGCTTGATGACATCTCCCATCAGAGTGGCACATCATGCTACCAGGATGTATGACCCAATCCCCTTAATACACTCTGAACAACTTGGGGCAGGAGCAGGCCTCACTCATGCTCCCAGATCTAGCTCAGGAGCATCCCCTGGAACAAACTCTGTGAGGCCTGCTGTATGAGTGAATGATTGCATGAATACAGGAGCCACACCAAGGGAGTGTTGGCTGGCTGGCTGGCTGAGGTCACTCTTTGCTGACACTTTCCCTTAGGACCCAGCGTCTGAGGCTCAGGAGGCTGAGAGGCCACCATGGCATCCTGCAAAGACCAATGGCATTTCTAGAATCTGTGGCCTATGACAGCCAGGGAGACCACTGAAGAGCTGACACCCACAGGCAGCGCATTTCTTTACCTACAGGGATCCTCTGGAAGGTCCAGAGGCCCTGGGAGTGCATGGCCCTGGGGCAAACCTGCAAGGGGAAGACAGTCCCCACCTGGCTGGGCTTCATTTCACAATGTCTGTGTGATGGACCATCACGAGTATTTGGAAGGGTATTCTAATTACCATGCAGTCAAGAACAACTCTGGAAGAAGGAGGTGACTTATTGTTTGACACAGTATTGAATTTTTTTTGTCTTTTTGTGCTTCCAGGCTTGAAAGAATTTAGAGTGAGCTATTTCAGGTGCCATGCTTAAGTTGATAGAGCCACTCCTCTCATTAAATTAACTGTGAGATGTTACATGTATTCACACTTAGGATTCTGCAGTGCTGGCTGCTCGCTCCTAAACTTTGTAACATGGGGAAGGATTGTTCTTCACAGTCGTTCTGGGGTCAGGAAATTTGGCAAGGTGTTCAAGGCCAAAAGTAACAGCCTGACCGATACAGCCTGCCTCTCTATCTCCGCATAGAGTGAAAATGATAGGACAGGGGCCCATCAGAAAATCCCCTGGGCCACGGAATCTCTAAACCCCAGAAAACACAAATGGAAATGTGCACACACTGTCAAATGCAACATTAAAAAAAAAATAGATAAATGATGTGATTGCCTCAGTCTCAGCAGCATGTAGTGGTGAAGTTCCTAATTCAGTGCCTGCCAAGCGCCACCCCATACTTAGTACCTGCCAGAAGGCCTTAAGAATCACTCCAAACACTTCTTGTACACAAACAAGCAAAGCAAGGAAAAAAGCTCCAGATCCGCCCCCCTCTAGAGTCTGGTGTATGATGTCTGCAGTGAGCCCTGGGGGTCTGCATTTTAAACAACCTTTCTGGCTTATTCTGATATACAATGACGCTTGGGGATATTATCTGGATCAGAATCACACAGGGAAGAAAACTCTGACTCGGGCTATCTTGTAGACTATTTTTTAAAAAACGTATTCAGAGGCAGAAGATATGATTCAAAAGGAATTTAAAAATCTCTCGTGGGCAGCCTCTGACCACCTGCATTTAGATGCCATAGAGGGAAACTGAAAGAAAACCTCCGTGTATTAAAACAAAGTAGAAAATACCATGTAATTAGGAACTAGAATGTCCGTTTTTCAACAGGTGACTTTGGGCAAAGAGTTTTATTTCTTAGCATTTCCTTTCTTTTGCATTGGAAAGGGGAATGAGTGTTTGGGACATAACAGCAACTAGAAAGTGTCTTAAATATAAATAAAACCTAAACCCGCAAACTCAAACACTAATTGAGAAACGGGATGAATTCAGACAATAGACAGAGGATACGCATTACAATAGATCTCGAACTCTGAACCACTCCCAGCAGCCCACCCTGAAGCCAACCACAGCCAAGGCAACAATGGCTGCAAATGGCCAGGACTTGATCACTGACTGTCAACTTCCTTATTTCTGTCCCTTCTTGCAATTTAGGATCAGCCAGGAAAAGCCCAATATACACCCCTAGCCAATGACACAGAATGTGACCTTTGAGTAAGCATCCTGCTGCTTCCCCAGGTTAAACGCACTCCAGTCAGGACAAACCCAAAGCTTCCCTTTTCCACTATAAATCTCTCCACCTCCCCTCTCTCTGCCAAAAGCAAGTAAGGCAGCTGGCTCTCTTGCTATAGCAAGCTCTGGATAAACAGACTTTCCTTTTCTCCTTTGGATGGTTGTTGTCTATGTCTAGAGCATTATCAAAGTAACAACGCAAAAACCACTAGCTCTACTGTCTAAGGGCTTTGATTCTAAAGAATTGTCCTCACCAGCATTCTCATTAACAGCAGAAATTAAAAGGGCGAGGGGATGGAAGGAGGAGCCAGCAACTGGAAGTCTTCCAGTGAGGAGCTGACCTGCAGAAAAGACCTCAAGGCAGAAGAAAAAGAAAGGGAGGATAAATGAACCAATGAACACTTCATCAAAAGCTATTTAAAAAATAGGGCGCATTTTTTAGAATACTTCAGTTGCAGAGAAAGATGAATCCATGCTGGACACTTAATTGGTTGTGGGGATGTATTTGAAGGGATCAGCCTGGTGGCAGTGGGAGGGACCCAGGCGGGGGCCCCTGCTCAAGCACACACTCCGCCACAAATTGTCATCATGGGGGGTTATTTGCCAGCTTGGACTGAAACACCAACAGTTGCTGATCTCTTTGGCAATTGAAGACTCAAAGCCCAAGCATTAGCTCTACTTGGGTCATGAGCCTGAGCCCAGCTGAGGGAAACTGGAGCACGAGGACTATAATCCATGGGTGGTAGGAAGAGCAAATTCCTCAAAAGTAGAATGGGATTTTTAGAAAGGGAAAATGGGTGCTGAGCAGCCAAAAACCCATTAAAGATTAACAAGGAGCACTAAGAATTCAACACATCATCCTTAGTCCTATCACAAAACTCAAATAAAAGAAGGGAGAAATTGTTAAGTTAGGCAACCTACTAAAATTATATATGTCTGTAAAGCATCCAAATGATTGCATCATACTTAAAGCTGATTTCTCAACAACCACCAATTTTATTACTAAAATCAAGAAAGCCAGGGATCATCAATTCTGACAGACAGATTAGCAGTAAAATAAATTAGAAAGTCATAAAAATTATGACAATGGAAAGATTGGTAGTAAAATAACTTGGAAAAGTTTTGTGAAAATTAATGAAAGAAACACTCATTTAAAATGGAGCAGGGAGGCCAGCAGGGGGAGCGCTAACACCCTACCACTCCTGGTCCAAGGCTGACCCAACAAGAGGAAAGGTACTTGGTGAGTCCACACTAGCTTCCTGGAAGAAGAAATGTTTCCTCTTCCCCAGGCAATAGAGCCAGTGAAAGACTGTCACAACTCAGCCACCAAAATGTCATTCTATTTCAAACTCCCAGGTTACTCCAATGGGCTTTTTGTTTACAAGAGCCCTCCTCACTTACAAGACCCCCTTTCCTCTACACAATAGTGTTCTCCTTTATTCTGTTGACTTGCCTATGGTTTTGCTGTAGCTTGCTTGTCCTAAATTGGAATTCTCTGCTTTTTCCAAATCAACCCATTTTTCTGGGAAAATAACTGGCAGTTTTATTTTTAAGATGAATGGACACTTTATGAACTTACCCTGAGTCTTCTTTCCTCAATAGACTATTCAGTATAATAACATTATTATTATGTGTGTCATTTCAAGGAGTTTGCATTTTCATGGATTCTATGTTAGCCAAATACCTCGGGAAAGATATTGCAGGAGTTTCATCAACCAATTTAATGTTTTGGAATATTCTGAGGAAATTCTTGCATGTTCTCAGTGCACTCTGACCTGCGGCTTCTGGGATTGCCACTTCAAGATACATTATTAGCTTCCTGAGTCTTTCTGAGGAACCTGTCCTTTTTTATTAACTGTGACACTTGGCTAAGCAAGACAGTTCTCAAATCTCTTTTCTAAGACTATCTTACTGGGCTAAAATAGAATTACAAAAACTTTTGGAGAAAAAGAAAACAAGACGGATTTCCTAAAGTATTTCAATGTTCTTAGTGTTACTATTAATATCCATTACCCCTACATACCCCTAATTTGTAATAAGGAAACAATGATTTTTATTGTGTCTGTGTTGACCCAGTCACTGTGCTCAAGGACACAAAGATGGATGTGAGAATTCCTGCTCTCAAGGAATTCATTGTAAGGTGGGAGGAATAGACTAATAAGACAGGAAGAGTTGTGAGCTATTAACTCCTGACTTCTTTCATTTGCTTCCTCTCTTCCCTTCCTTTCAAGCAGCAGGTAAATCTCTGCCCCAGAAGTTTGGTAGGGAGGAATATTGAAGTTCACCAAGAACCTAGCCTTTATGTATGTATTTTGTAGTTTTTTCCCTATTCATTTTTTAATCATTCAATTCTGTATTCATCCTTAACTTTTTAAATAAGCCATAAATTCAGTGATTCAAAACAATCAAATTGCATGAAGAGATATTCCTACCCCGATCTTCCATTTCCTCCATCCCTACTTCTGTCCTACCATTGGCAAACTGTTTAAAAATTTTTAACAAATGTCTTGCCAGTCCAGAATAGGCAAATTCACAGAGACAAAAAATAGATTAGAGGTTGCTAGGAATTGGGGGAAGAGAGCAATGGGGAGATGTTATTTAATGGTGTGAAACTGAATAAAGGAAACCTCATTGAAAATGGAACTGGGAGGACAGAAGCCGGAGCTCTCATATCCTACCCCTTGTCCATTGCAGACCCCAGCAGGAAGACATATACCTTGCATTACCAGTAGGAAGAAACCTACTTTACTACTTCAGAAGGAGGAAGGGAGAATTTCTCCCAACCCAGCGAGAAGCTCAGCCAATAAGGAAATACCAAAACCTTCACTACCTGAGCTCTCACTTCCCTCCAATGGATTTCATTCAAAGCAGCCCAGCCCCACTTCCTCCTTTGTTCTATAAAGTAACCTTCCTCTCCTTTGATTTTTCCAACTTTCTCATGGCTTGCCATAGCTTGCATGTCCTCAATTGCAACTTCTCTGCTATTCCTGAATAAACCCATCTTGCCAATAAAATAACTGGCTATTTTACTTTTAAGGTCGAAAAAAATGGATACTGAGGTTTTATTTGCAGTGATAAAAAAAATTTTAGAAACGCATAACGGTGATGGTTGTACCACATTGCAAATGTAACTAATGCCACCGAACTAATGGTTAACATGGTAAATTCTGTGTTACACATATTTTATCACAAAAACACATGAACCATGTTTTACATGATTTACATACAATGATTATAAAACCAACATTCATGCAACCATCAAAAAAAGGCCCACAAATGAACAGTGCCCTTGTCTGGAAGGCCCTCCTGGACTGAGCTCCCACCATTTTTCCTGACTTTTTGGTAATCATTTCCAGACTTCTATAAAAACAACTGTATATATTAGTGAATTAAATATCAGATATGAAATATAAATATTTATATAAATGGAATTACATTTATATATTTGTGTTTCTTATTTATCTTGCTCATTATGTTTATGAAATTCATCCACGTTATTAACATATCTGTAGTTCATTCAGTTTTAGTGCTGTTTTATTGCCTAACACGTGTTCAGTATTTACAATCTTCTAGGTTTATCTGAAGAGAGTGTGCATTTGGCATTTGTTGGATGCAATGTTTGTATTTGTCTATAAAGTCTTCTGCTAATCATGTCACTTAAATCCTCTCTATCATTTTTTCTCCCTACTTATTCTCTCAATTACCAAGAGAGGTATGTGCTAAAATCTCCTGATGCTATTATACATATGTACCTATATATGTCTTCTTTTCCTTGTGCTTGTGTTTATTTTTATTTTATATAATTTGAGTCTATGTTATCAAGGATATCCTAATTTAAAATTATAGTATCTTACTGGTATAGTCAAACTTTTAACCTCACATATACTTGTTTGAAAGTTTTATCCTTTTTTTTTAGTTGGTTACACAAGAAGTTCAAACACACATACTTATTCTAACACCTTTATCCTCCTTCTAGATTTGTATTGTCTGGGGCTTTAGAATATAGCGCTTCACTTCCTCCTCCCCACATATAGATTTACATATTGTTTCTAATTTAAATATTTTGAACTCAATATCACTATATGCAGTCAATGTTATTTTAAATTTGCCTACATATTGGCCACTTCCTATGACCGTCATTCCTCCTAACATGTCAGTTCTTCCATGTAGGGACAGATTTCTTCTGCCTCAAGTACCTGCTTCAGAAGTTCTTTAGTAAGGGACGAGTGGCCAGCCCTTAGAATGTGTGTGTGTGTGTGTGTGTGTGTGTGTGTGTGTGTGTGTGCTCTGTTTGAAAATATCTTCGCTTTGGCCTCATTCTGGAAATATATCTTCCCTGGCTGGAGAACTCTAGATTGCCATTAGCATTTTCAGAATTCTAAGGATATCCCTCCATTCTCTACTTTGTTTTGTTGTTCTTGAGACATCATCCGGCGTTTAACTTTCTGTTTCCTTGAAGATCAACTTTTTTTTTTTTTTACCTTTTTTTTTTTTATTGTTACTTAACTTTTTTTTCCACTGTTCCAAGATTCATTCCCCATTCCCCACACCCAGTGCTCCACGCTTTAGGTGTCCCCAGTACCCACCACCAGGCTCTCCCATCCCTCTACCCCCCTCCCTCCAAGTCCCTCAGTTTGTTTCTGTGTCCAAAGTCTCTGTTGTTTCGTTTCCCTCCCTGGATTACCCTAGTTCCCATTTACTTTCCTTCTCCCACTGTC
>PITA01004466.1:0-88466 GCA_004023965.1 Spilogale gracilis
ATCATCTCTTCAAATTTGACTTTAATTTGAAGAATAAGAAGATAAAATAAAGCAATATAGGGTTTAAATCCTATATAGGTTCTATTGCTCACAGAAGTAAACCCACAAAATAATCTAAATTATGGTAAAATATGTAACATATAACTATATTATAAATAGAAACACCTTGGAGAGTGATTTTATAATAAAGGATTGACTAGAAATTTTAAGACCAGTAATTTGATCCTTTAAATATTTATTGAATATCTCCCACATATCAATCTTGGGTGCTGAGCATAACAAGAGCCTCCCTTTAAGAAACATAATCTAAGAATAGAGTCAAATAATATATATAGTTCCTGATTTGTGGTGATCTATATGTGGTGGAGACATTAAGTGAATCTTCTTTTTTTAACAAGTAAAAGAAGTTCACAAAAACAGAGGATAAAAATAGTTTCATTTTTCTGATAAGAAGATAACTAACCCATAAGGAAATTATTTTTATTAAATCTTGTCAGCTGTCAAGAAAACTAAAAATCAAACATGAAAAAAAGTCAAACATGAATTACCAATGCTAATAATAGCAATTTAGCCAAAATGGCCTTTGTACTCTGAAGTAAAATCTTTTTAGATCCAACTTTAAAAAATTAAAAGCAGAATTTTATTGCTCTTAACTAATGAAGATTATAAGACTTAAAAATAGATTAAAAGACTATAAGATTTTGAGAAGTAATATCACTAAGATGAAAATAAAGGTGGTTCCTTTCTCCACTCTCTCTCATAAAAAGAGAAACAACTATTCATAGGCAAGACATCACTAAGAAAATCCTAGAACAAGAGGATTAGAATGAAGCACAGAAACTAAGACAGATTGCATTAGAAGGATAAGAGAAGCAGCTGCACACTAATCACATTGCCCTTCCCTTGGCACCTCCAAGAGGTCTCCCTGAGCCTTAGGTTCCTCCAGTGGGATAAAAGAGTCCAGAGCGAACATCCAACTTCCACAGCATTGTGGTTCACTTCTTGGCAGTCCTCATGCCAGTGTTGCTTCACAAGGATCATAAAGGAATCTATAGGGATTTACCACTGGGAATCTGATTTTGATGGAGAAAGTGGGAAGAGGTTTGCAACAATCCATGCTAACATCTCAGCCGACCAAATTCATACCTGCAGCACTCAAGTAGTAATCTCAGTCAGCGGTTCTGCCTATTGGCAGAGCAAACATGGTGGCACAGCCTGACTGGGGAATTCAGCAGGGCACAGGGCTGACTGATTGAGATCTTCAGACAAAGAGCTTCATTGTCCCTGAAGCATCATCTACCTTCCCATGATTCCCCACCCAGACAGGGAAGTGGAGTCATAGCCCAGTCCAGTGCTGAGTATAGCTCCCAGTCCTACTTGATTTGAAAGCCTGGTGGGATGTCCAGACAAAGAGTATGGCAGGCAGGGCTGATCATCCACAGAGAAAAACGAGTGGCACTGTTCAGCCAGAGAACTTGTAGTTCAATTTCAGTCAAGACCATAAAGAACCAAGCTAGTTCTCCATCTCCACTCATGCAAGGAAACTAATTCTTAGCCCCATCTATGGATGAGTACAGTGCCAAATTGCAGTAGTCTAGGAAGCCTGACCAGACAACCCAGAAAACCACAAAGCCCATCTTATAGTCTTGCTTGGGCAGAAAACCAAGGCAGCAGTTCTATCCAACTGTTCTCATCCAGGGGCACTCCTCCAAACTCAGAGCTCAGGCAGTGGTTTGACCTCAAAATAGACCCTGACAGCAAGTCCCATCTGCCCAAGAATGTTGCCAGCAGATAAAACTAAGTTTATTGGTAAAGAACTCTTTATCAGAGCAAACCTGTGAAGTCTGTAAGAGGAAAAATGTTTACTGAAATGCATAAATACCAACATAAGGAATCAAGGATCATGAAAAATCAGGTAAACATGGCACCACCAAAGGAAACTAATAAAGCTCTGATAAACTGAACTTAGAAAATGGAGGTCTACAACTTGCCAGAAAAAGAATTCAGAATAATCCTTTTTAAAAAGTTTAGTGAACCAAAGGAAAACAGAGAGAGGGAGAAATCAAGAAACAGACTCTAAACCATAGAGGACAAACTGATGGTTACTAGAGAAGAAACAATATTCTCATAATGGGAATATACCAGGAAAAGAGAAAGTAAATGGGACAGGAAGTATATTTAAAGCAATTTATTTTTAGCATATTTAAAGCATATAAGCAATCCTGGCTGAAAACTTCCCAAACCTGGGAAGATAAATGGACATCCCAATCCATGAGGCCCACAATACCCCAAATGAATTTAACCCAAGTAGGACTATACCAAAACACATTATAATTAAATTGTCAAAAGTCAAAAAATTAAATACAAACCTTTCCAAAGACACAAAAGCTGAGGGAGTTCATCACCACAAGACTTGCCTTAAAAAGATGTACTCAGAAGGCATGAATAGACAGTTTTCCAAAGAAGATATACAGATGGCTAACAGACACATGAAAAGATACTTGGTGTCACTAATCCTCAAGTAAATACAAATCTAAACCACAATGAGATACCACCTCACACTTGCCAGAATGGCTAAAATTAACAACACAAGGAGCAACAGATGTTGGTAAGGATGCGGGGAAAGGGGAACCCTCTTACACTGTTGGTGGGATGCAAGCTGGTACACTCTGGAAAAAAGTATGGAGGTTCCTCAAGATGTTAAAAATAAAACTACCCTATGACCCAGGATTGCACTATTAGGCATTTACCCCAAAGACACAGATGTAGTGAGAAGAATGGGCACATGCACTCCAGTGTTTGTAGCAGCAATGTCCACAATAGCCAAGCTGTGGAAAGAGCCAAGATGGCTTTCAACAGATGAATGGATAAAGAAGATGTGGTACATATATACAATAGAATATTAATTAGCCATCAGAAAGGATGAATACCCACTATTTGCATTGACATGGAAGGAACTAGAGGGAATTATGCTAAGTGAAATAAATCAAGCAAGGAAAGACAATTATCATATGGTTTCACTCATATGTGGAATATTAGGAATAGCATGGAGGACCATAGGGGAAGGGAAGGAATACCTAAGGGGGAGAAATCAGAGAGGGAGACACTATGGACTCTGGGAAACAAACTGAGGGTTTCAGAGGGAAGGACAGTGAAGGAATGGGGCTATGAGTATTGAGGAGGGCATGTGTTGTGATGAGCACTGGGTGTTATACACAATCAATGAATCATTAAACACTACATCAAAGACTACTGATATACTATACAGCGGCTAAATGAACATAATTTTTAAAAAGATAAGAGATAACAAATGCTGGTAAGGATGTGAAGAAAAAATAACCTTTGTGCACCATTGGTGATAGTAAATTGGAGTAATCGCTACAGGAAATAGTATCAAGTTGCCTCAAGAAATTAGAAACTTAATCAGCCATTCCACTGCCAGGAATATATCTGAGGAAAAGAAAAAGCACTCTAGGGGCGCCTGGGTGGTTCAGTTGGTTAAGCGACTGCCTTCACCTCAGGTCATGATCCCGGAGACCAGGGATTGAGTCCCACATCAGGCTCCCTGCTCAGCAGGAAGCCTGCTTCTCCCTCTCTCACTCCTCCTGCTTGTGTTCCCTCTCTGGCTGCATTTCTCTCTGTCAAATAAATAAAATCTTAAAAAAAAAAAAGCACTCTATTGAAAAGATATTCATAGCAACACTGTGTTTATTAACATATGGTGTATTATTTGCTCCAGGGGTACAGGTCTGTGAATCATCAGTCTTACACACTTCACAGCACTCACCATAGCACATACCAACCCCAATGCCTATAACCCAGCCACCCTATCCCTCTCCCCCCACCACCCAGAAACCCTCAGTTTGTTTCCTGAGATTAAGAGTCTCTTACGGTTTGTCTCTCTCCCTGGTCCTATCTTGTTTCATTTTTCCCTCCCTAGCCCCCACAACCCCCTGCTCTGCTTCTCAAATTCCTCATGTCAGAGAGATCATATGATAATTGTCTTTCTCTGATTGACTTATTTTGCTCAGCATAATACCCTCCAGTTCACATCATTGCAAATTGCAGGGCTTCAATCTTTTTGTTGGCTGCATAGTATTCCATTGTATATACATATACCACATCTTCTTTATCCATCCATCTGTTGATGGACATCTAGGTTCTTTCCGTAGTTTGGCTATTGTGGACATTGCTGCTATAAACATTTGGGTGCATATGCCCCTTCAGATCACTACATTTGTATCTTTAGGGTAAATGCCCAGTAGTGTGATTGTTGGCAACCCCATGTTTATAACAACATTATTTATAATAGCCAAGACATGGAAGCAATCTAAGTATCCATTGACAGATAAGTGGCTACAGAAGTTGTGATGTGTGTATATATGTATACATTCCTGCATACACACACAAATACACACACACAATGGAATATTATTTGACCATAAAAAAGGAAATATTGCCATTGTGATGACATGGATGTAACTCAAAGGCATTAAGCTAAGTGAAGTAAGTCATACAGAGAAAGACAAATACTGTTTTATCTCATTCATATGTGGAAGTTTTATTTTTTTTTTAAGATTTTATTTATTTGAGAGAGAGAAACACAGCCAGAGAGGGAACACAAGCAGGGGGAGTAAGAGAGGGAGAAGCAGGCTTCCCGCCGAGCAGGGAGCCCAATGTGGGACTCGATCCCGGACTCCGGGATCATGACCTGAGCCAAAGGCAGTCGCTTAACCAACTGAGCCACCCAGGCACCCCATCATATGTGGAAGTTTTAAAAAAGAAAGAATGGAATTAAAAATAAAGAAGACATCAGATTGTGATTACCAGAGGCAGGGGGTGAGACTAATAAGGAATTGGATGAAGGTAGTCCAAAGGAACATACTTCTAATTATAAGATAAATAAGTACTGGGAATGTGACTAACCAACACTTCTATATGGTATATTTGAAAGTTAAGAGAGTAAATCCTAAGAGTTCTCATCACAAGGAAAAAAAGACATTTGTTTCTTCTCTTTCTTGTATCTATATGAGATGATGGATGTTAACTAAACTTATGGTAACTATTTCAACATAGATGTAAGTCAAGTCATTATTCTTTACATAGTGCCATGCATCAGTTATATCTCAATAAAACTGGGGGGAAAGATTATAAGATTTAAAAAGTAACTTTCATTTTGATAAAGCATTATCTTGGGAATAAATTTTAAAGATAATTGTAAAATGCTGGTATACGTCAGCTCATAGAGACAAGTAACATTTCAGAGCTTGTTTTATAAATGAAAAAGCAATATAACCAGCATATCATTATGCTCTTTTAACTGCAACAAGAACTATAACTTTTAATCACATTTTGGGAGCAGCCAGACAAAACATATACAAAAGTTATGTACTTCTTGTGCCAGCAACAGCAACAACAAAAAATGGTTCACACACTAGGCATAGGGCTCCATGGTGTATATGTCTCACAGTAAAAACAAAAACAAAAACAAAAAACAGGCAAATAATAACTATGCTTATTTCTCTTCTAAAATACAAGATTCTGCCTACTCTATTTCCTAGTTTTAAGGCTTTATAAAGAGGTGAAATTACTGAATGCCTCCCTTTTTATTTTGTTTTACTGTTTTTGTTTTGCTTTTTTTGTAATCCACCTCAAAGACTTTTGCGAATGAAGCAGGGATGATCCAATAATAATAAGTAAATATAAGTAAGTTACAGATCTTTGAGATTTCTCCTAGTTTCTCCCACTTTAAGATAGAGAAAAAAAACAAAAAAACAAAAACCTTGCTGACTACACTTTCCTACTAAGCACTGTCCTATTTCTTAATTTCCTTTTCCAGCAAAACTCCTCTGATTAGATTTCCCACCCCACCTCCCCCACCCCCACCATACAGTCCATCAAAAACTGTTCTTGCCCAAAATTCACAAAGCCTCCATGTTGCTAAAGCCATGGATCAGGCTTTATTTTACTCAACCCCAGTAGAGGCTGACAGAGCTGCCCTCTCCCTCTTTTTTGATTGTTTTTTCTTTACCTGGCTTTCAGGATATCTCCTCTTTTGGTTTTCTTCCTACCTCTCCCATAACTCATTTTCAGTGTTCTCTGCTAGTTTGACCTCTTCTCTCAGACCTCTTAAATTTGAAGTGCCCTAAGAATTCATCCTTAGTCTCCTGACCTTCTCCATCTAAATATAGTATATATGCTTAAAACATTCAAGTTTATAGCTCTAGTCCAGGTCTTTCTGGCAAACTCTAGAATCACATATTCAAATGCCTACATGATACCTAGGCATCATTTCAAACTCACCATTTTCAAATGTGGATATCTGATTTTCCTCACCTCCTTCTAAAAGAAATACACCCTTCTCCATCACCCTGGTTGCTAATTTTGTCTTTCCAATTGCTAAGGCTAACAAATTTCACATTATTCTGAATCATCTTAGTTCATACCTCAGACACAATCAATAAGCATATTCTGTCAGCAGTATATTCAAATTATATTTGGAATCTAATTATTATTACCCATGACAGGACAATAACTTAGAATGTCTGATTTTCAAGCCAATGTCCCTTACATTGGGACATGACTTACAGTATACTTCTCCCACATGCTATCTTCCCTCCATGAAAGCGGGGTGGGAGGGAAGGTCCTTATAGACACATTGTCAAAAAGTTTTATTGACATCTAAGTAAGATTAAACTGGATAGGAAAATAAATCTATTATAATTTTATTCTATTTTCTCATAACCCCTGATTAAAAGTACATCTAAAAAGGTTAGCTTCAAAGATATAAAATAGGATAGTAAAGGCCAGTAAGGACATAGAAGACTTGAAGAACACTATCAACCAATTTAGCATAATTTACATGTAAAGAAAATTATATCCAATGCCTGTAGAATCCATTCTTTTCAAGTACACATATACAATGGTCACCATGATAGACCATACAATGAACCATAAACTCATAATGAAGTTTAAGATACCAAAATCATACAGAATATGTTTTGTGACCATAGAAAATTAAATTTAAATCCATAGAACTATCAGGGTTCCTGGGTGACTCAGTTGGTTATGCATCCAATTCTTGATTTCAGCTCAAGTCATGAACTCAGGGTTGCGAGATTGAGCCTCATGTCAGCTCCATGCTGGATGTGGAGCCTGTGTAAGATTCTCTCTTGTTCTCTCTCTTTGCTCCTGCCCCTCTAAAAAAATAATAATACATATCCATAGACTTCTATGAAGTCTAAAAAATTCTTCAAAGATACAATGGAAAAAGCTCATAAAGGATGAATTGAAAATTTGAATGGCCTCATATATTTACTTCTTAAAACATTTGAATACTGTAAACTAAGCACTACCTTGTAATTAGCAGGTCAAAGAAGAAATAACTAGGAGAATTAGAAAATATCTTTAACTGAATGAAGCATAATATTAACAATTTATGGCATGCAGCTGAAGTGGTGTTTTAATAAATTTATACTTTTCTTATATTTAAAAGAGGGGCTGTGTAAGACCAATAATCTAAGTATCCACTTAAAGAAACTAGAAATAGGGGCACCTGGGTGTCTCAGTCATTAAGTGTCTACCTTCAGCTCAGGTCATGATCCTGGAGTCCCTGGATTGGGTCTTATATTGGGCTCCCTGCTCAGTGGGAAGCCTGCTTCTCCCTCTCTCATTCTTACTGCTTGTATTCCCTCTCTAGCTGTGTTTCGTTCTGTCAAATAAATAAAATCTTAAAAGAAATCTAGAAAAAGACAAGCAAATTAAGCCCTAAGTAAATAGGAAATAAAAGAAATATTAAGATATGAGAGGAAATTAAAGAAAGAAAAAAGAAATAGTAAAGAAAATATTCAAAAGTTGATTCTCTGAACAGATTAATAAAATTGATAAATTCCTAGAACAAATGAATAAGAAAAAAGGAGAAAACATTAATTATCAAATTAATTATCAATATTAAGAATGAAAGCAGCACTGTGATTAAAGATCATACAGACATTAAAATGAAATAAAAAATATGGAATAGCTTCATGCCAATAAATTTGACAAAATAAATTTTTAAAAAATTCTTCAAAGATACAATGGAAAAAGCTCATAAAGGATGAACTGAAAATTTGAATAGCCTCATATATGTTAAAGAAACTGAATTCATAATTTAAAAAATACAAATTTTTTCACTGTTAAAATCTATCAAACTTTTAAGGAAGAAAAAGAAAAACCTTATTAAAACTCTTTCAGAAAATAAAAGAGGAAAGAACACTTAACAATTTGAAAAGACCAGCTTAACCTGCTACCAAAATGTCAGAAAACATTATGAAGGGGAAAGAAAGATGTATATATGTATATATGCATTTATTTATAAATATACATAAATAGCTATATTAGATCAATATGCCCTAAATGTACATTAAAAACTAACGAACAAAATATAAGTAAGTCAATCCAAAAATACATAAAAACAGAAAATATATCATAACCAAGTAGAGTTGACATTAAAAAATAAATTGATACATTTGATCATATTAAAATAAGAAAGAAATGCATCTGGCAAAATTCAGGGCCAATTCATGATTAAAATTCACAGACTAAATGAAATAACTCCTCATTCTGATAAAGAACATTTATGAAAACCTACAGTTAACATTATATTTATTGGCAAATATTGACTAATACCCTTTGTCCCAAAAGTTTAGAAATTCTAGTTAGTGTGACAAGGTACAAAGAGAAATAAAAATTAGAAAGAAAATATTAAACTGTTTTTATTTACAGGAATCAAATTATATAAATTTATTCAATGTTATATATAAAATACTAAGTAAACTACAGCAAAAAAATACTAAAGCTGGGGCACCTGGGTGGCTCAGTTGGTTGAGCGACTGCCTTTGGCTTAGGTCATGATCCCGGAGACCCGGGATCAAGTCCCACATCGGGCTCCCTGCTGGGCGGGAAGCCTGCTTCTTCCTCTCTCACTCCCCCTGCTTGTGCCCCACTCTAGCTGTGTTTCTCTCTATCAAAAAAATAAAATCTTAAAAAAAAATACTAGAGCTAATAAGCAAATTTAACAAAATTACCAAATAAGAGATCAATACAGAAAAAAAAATGTACATGTGTATACTAGCAGCAAACAACTGAAAAAAAAATTAAGAATAATTTCATCTGCAATAACAAAAACTGTAAAATACATGCACACTGAAATTGCAAAACATCTTAAAGATATTAATAAAGACCTAAATATATGGAGAGATATATCTTATTTATGAATTGAAAGAATCAATGGTGAAAAAACATCAATTCTCCCCAAATAATCTATAGATTCAACATAATTGCAATAAAATCCCAGCAGGTTTTCTTATAGAAGCTTACAAGACAAGTCAAAAATATATAAGGAATTCCTAAGGACTTAAGGAAGGGAGGAAAAAATTAAGAAAAGCAATGTTGGAAGACTTATACACCCTGGTTTCTAAATTTACCATATATTTACAGTACTCAAGATAGTGGACATTGGGAAAGTTTAGAAGAGATGAACAGAATAGAACAGAGGTTCTAGAAATAGACCAACACATATATGGTCAGTAAGAAAGCAGAGTCTTCTCAATACATGGTGCAGGAACAACTAACCGAAATGCAAGCTACTTCATTTCATAATAAAGCTTAATTTAAGACAGATCACATTCCTAAAGATAAACGTTAAAACTATAAATCTATAAGAAAGCATGGGAGAATATATTCATAATCTTGAGGGAGACAAGGACTCAGAGAGTATACAAAAAGCACTAGCCATAAAAGAAGGAAATGATAAACTGGAGTTCAGCAAAATTAAAAATGTCTGCTTCTAAAAATATGTTTTAAAAAAGGCAAGTCAAGTTATACACAAACCCATACCACAAAATACCCAAAATATATTTTTTAAACTGGTACAAATTAGTAATAAAGAGCAGCACAATTTTTTAAATGGGAAAAAGACTACCCCCAAAAAGAAGCAAACAGAATATTAAAAAATATTCATCAGCTGGTAGGAGCAAGATGGAAGAGGAGTAGAAGACCTAGATATCAAGTCCCAGGAGTTCAGCTAAATAGTTATCAAACCAGCCTGAACACCTACAAACTCAACAGGAGATTGAAGAGAAGAGCAGCAATTCTAGAAACAGAAAAGGAACCACTTTCTGGAAGGTAGAAAGTGCAGAGAAGTGAATCCGAAGCGACATTTGGGAAGAAAGACCATGATGGGAGGTCCCAGCTCCCAACCAGTATTAGAGCAGTGGAGCACAAAATCAGAACATTCGGAAGTCTATTCCACTGAGGGATGTCGCTCCCCAGGCTAAGAAGAAGGTGAAGCCCTTGATGGGACAGTGTGGTTTTAGAACCATGGGTCACGGAAGGATGCCCAAGTGTGGCAGAGCTCCCAGGTATCAGACTGGAAAAGCCAGCTACAAACACAGAGCCAAGGAGTGGGCTCTCAGCTTGGGGTTACCTTAAACTGTGCCCAAGTGTGGCAGAGCTCCCAGGTATCAGACTGGAAAAGCCAGCTACAAACACGGAGCCAAGGAGTGGGCTCTCAGCTTGGGGTTACCTTAAACTGTGATCCAAGCCACTGTCAGGCCACTGCACTTTGAGCAGGGACCCCGTAAGTGGCATATCTGGGGAGACCCTGTCCTTCCTCCACTGGGAGGAGTGGTGCAGCATGTCCTCCAGCAGTCTGCTGGGTTTGAGATTCCAAATGGGGTCATTCACCAAAGATAGAAACCTCAGACACAGGCTGGGTGAGCACGGAGTTCAGCCAGAGACCAGGGAGACAGGAGTGACTGGCCACTTTTCTCTGAGCGTGCACTGAGGAGTGGGGCCCCAAGCTCTTGGCTCCTCTGGGTTGGAGATTTAGAGGCTACCACTTTCATTCTCCTCCTCCAAAGCTCTACAGAAAATGTTCAGGGAACCAAAGCTACCTGAGAGCAAAGCCGAGCATATTGCTTAGCCTGGCCCCTGGCAAGGGCGTGGCAGTTCTGCCTCAGGCAAAGACATTTGAGAATCAGTGCAATAGGCCCCTCTCCAGAAGATCAGTGAGAACATCCAACCAAGAAAGACAATTATCATATCATCTCTCTGATATGAGGAATTTGAGAGACAGAGAGGGGAGTTGTGGGGGGTAGGAAGGGAAAAAATGAAATAAGATGGGACCATAGAGGGAGACAAACATAAGAGACTCTTAATGTCAGGAAACAAACAGGATTGCTGGAGGATGAGGGGGTAAGGTGGCTGAGTTATGTACACTGGAGAGAGTATGTGCTATGTTGAGTGCTGTGAATTGTGTAAAACTGATGATTCACAAACTTGTACCCCTGAAGAAAATAATACATTATATATTAACATAAAAAAAAGTATTCAGCATTCTTAGCCTTCAAAATATTGCAAATTAAGCCTAGTAATAATACTATTTCACACTCACTGGAATAGCTACAATTAAAAAGACTAACAACACTAAATGTTGGTGAGGATATGGAGTCACTCTAATTCCCATTGCTATTGGAATATAAAATGGTACGACTACTTTGGAAAACTGTCTGGCAGTTTCTAAATAAAGTTAAACATATATGTACTATATAATTGAGCATCTCTGCTCCTGGGTATTTACTCAGAAGAAATGAAAATATATATCCAACAAAGACTTGTGAAAAAATGTTTATAGAAGTTTTATTCAGAGTAGCCAAAAACTAGAAACAAAAGTAAGGACATACTACTAATAAAAGCAACAGGACAAATTTCAAAAACATATGCATATAAAAAGTACATATTATATAATTTTATCTACATAAAGTTTGTATCCAATTCAAACCAACATATAGTGAAAGAAATCAGAACAGCAGTCACCTAGGAGGTGGTTTACAGGAAACTTTCTGCAGAGATTGAAAATGTTCTATATCGAGATTAAAATATTTTCTGTATGTGTGTACACATTTGTGGAAACTCATTGAATTATTCATTTAAAATCTATGTATTTCACTACAGGCAAATTTTATTGTAATAATTATTTTAAAGTAGAAAATATCCTAGCTGATTAGTCAAAAGTCATTGGTGAAATGACATTACATGGTCTCAGTTATGCATGCATGTATTCTTAAAGATAGAATATTTTTGAGGAATTTTGTGATATTTGAAAGCCTCGGGCATATTATTTGGTCATTATTCATAGCACAATCATGACAGATACTTGTAAACAAAATGTATCGATTCATATTTTAATATGGACCCGAGTACACAGGCACTATGAAAAGACAGTCCACATTCGTCCAAATTGAGTTACTGGATTATTTGGGATTAGAGGTGTAGGTCTGAAATCCAAGGTGCTGGACTAGCATAAAGCATGAAGAACAGAGTGTGGAAATTATTAAATATGTGACCCATACACGTTGTATTTTCTGCTGATTAAAATCTGACTTTTCTAGTAAATACAAAGTGTATTTCAATTTTCTGAGTTTTATAAATCCACAAATAGTGGAACATGGAAATTTTTTTTTGCATATCCATTAACCAAATGGCAATATGTGCTTAAATTTGTTTCATGAGTAGAAATATTGAAGGAAAGGGAAATTAAATTCATAATTACTTTATATCAATGTGACTAGTTTAAAGAAGAACATTTCTAACAGTCAGTCATCTGGGTTTCTTTTATTTTTCAAAATCAGACAATAAAATTTATTTTTAATTAATAGACCACTTTTAAAATAAGTATCATAATCTGCTCTCCCAATAGCAAATGATCAAATCATGGGAGAAGAAAAGTTAAAACCTACCTCTCAATCTCTAATCTGAAATATTTCTTCCAGTAAAGGGTAGCTCTTTACAAAAACAGAGGTAAAAATAAAAGTTAGCTGACTGTAAAAACACAGGTTAGTACTGGCAATAGTTCTCTGATAAATGAATAATATAGCATACCTGAATTTTCCTTCATAAGCAATTATAGAGTATATTCAATTTACTTTTGGAATATGCCATTCTCTCCTACAAATATTTTTCTTACTTGGTAAATTAGAATTTTTTTCATCTTTTTAAAATATAGTTAATTCCAAGGAAATTTAGAATATACTCATTCTTTTCAGGTTCATCTCTTTACCTCATACAGAAATTCCCAATCTTTGGCCACAGACACATGTTAATTGGATTCTCTCTTCAGAAAAAAAAAACATGCTTGTATACCTAAAATTTTGCAAGTAACTTCCAGGGATCCATGAACTCATGATTTAAAAACCCTGCTCTAAAAGAATCATATCTAAAACTCGTAATGATTCTTTTAATGACCAGTTAATTCTATTATTCAACATATTGGACAGAGATGTTGTGTATAACTAGGAGCACAAGAAATTCCTTTTTAGATTTACATGTAAAATTTTCATTTTATTTTAGAGGGGATACTTTGAGAACCTATTAAGAAAATGCAAAATAGAAAATTTTTCCATTATTTCATTTGTTTTAAAGAAATTTAATCACAACTTTTGCTATATTTAAAAATAAATGGAAATTTAGAAGATGGCAGAGTAGGAGGAGGACCCTATGCTTAACTCATCCCTTGAACACTGCTAGATAAATATCAAATCATGCTGAACACCCAAGAAATAGAACTGAGAACTGACAGAACAAACTGCACAACTAGAGGGAGAGAAGAGGACACATCATGGAAGGGAGGAAATGCAGAGATATGATTTGAGGGAGAAAAGGACTGCTGGTGCTATGGAGGGGAAGGAGTCCTGATCACAGAGAGAGGCACGGGAGAGTGAAAGAGAGGGAGAAGATCACACAAGGGATTGCACAAAGAAAACACTTCCCCAAAGCCACTGACTCGACTAATGAGAGGGGCTGATTATCTTGAGTCTTTACAAGCAGCAGACTTCAAAGACTGGAGTTTTAGAAGTCCATGCTAAGGCTGGTATGGAGCTTGGCAGGCACTGCAGTGCTTCTGTGAAGAAGAATCCCCTTCTGGGGCTCCCGTGGGATGCACTGGGAGAGACATTTCACCCTTCTTGGAGTGCTTCTTGGAGTGATGGCACTACCCCTCAGGGGACAAAAGAGCCAGTGGGTACCACTGTGCTTCCTACCCCTTAAACAGGGGCAAAGACACCTGCTGATGGTGGCTAACCTGGACTCAAGCTTTTTGGTGCACTTTAAACTCCAAGTTTCTGCACATTGGTGCAAGTGCCCTTCTGGAACAAACCAACGCCAGTCCCAGTGTGGCAAGGCCCTCCATGAGGACAAGGGTGGGTCCATGCCATGCCAGAACTCTAAAGTTTGGAGTTTTGAAAATTAGCCAACATGCCTGAGATAAAAGACATGTGCACTGCACTACCAGGAGGGCGTATGGTCCAGACACAGACAGGGTAAAGGCAGGGACACTGGGAACACATGAAAGGAGATTTTTCACTCTTTTCTGACGGTTTCTTGGATGGTGGTGGGTGCAGACTCCCCTCTCTTGGGATGAGGGAAAGGGCTAGTGCCATTTTTCTGCCCCACCCATGAGTACAGGCTGATTTCAGTGAGCAGCACAGTGACAACAGTGAATACCTGAGCCACTTACACTAAACCCTGTTCTCTGCACTCTGCAGATGCTTCTTTACTAGGGAAAGTGTGCTTGAGAACCAGATCAGTGGGCCTGCCCCCAAAAGACCAGCACAAACCCCTAGCATGCGCTAGGTCTACTGACCACAGAATGCTGCAAAGCTTCAGCTCTAGTGGAGACAGAATCAGGCCTCTTTTAACAAGCTCAAGAGCACACCTAGTTAAAACTTGCTACACTCCTCACTGCAGGCAAGGAGAGACTCTGCAGAGGAGGGACGTGAGGGAAACAGCAGTCAAAACACAGCAGCAGAGTGCACACAGCACACACCAGAAACATTTCTTGAAGGACCAGGCCCTGAACAGTATATGACCTCTTCTTCATAAAGCCACTACTCTCAGGAGCAGGAAACATAACAGGCTTTCCTAACACAGAGAAGACAGAGACCTAGAAAAATGCCAAGATGGGAGAATTCATCACAAAAGAAAGAACAAGAAAAGGTCAAGGCCAGAGATCTAACCAAAACAGATATAAGTAATATGCTTGATCTAGAATTTAAGACAACAATCTTAAGGATAGTAGCTGGACTTGAGGAAAGCATAGACGACAGCAGGCAGTCCCTTACGACAGGGATAAAAGACCTAAAAACTAGTCAGGCTGAAATAAAAATGCTATAACCAAGATATGAAACCAACTGGGTGTAATGACCACAAAGATGGCAGAAACAGAAGAAATAAGTGATATAGAAGATAAAACTATAGAAAATAGTGAACCTGAACAAAAGAGAGACAGAAAAATATTGGATCACAAATGTAGACGTAGGGAACTCAGTGACTACATAAAGCATAATGACATTTGTATCACAAGAGTCCCAGAAGAAGAAGAGAGGGGGGAGGGGGGAAAGGGTTGATTTGAGGAAATTATACTGAAAACTTCCCTAATCTGGGGAAGGAAACAGATGTCCAAATCCAGGAGGTACAGAGAACTCCCATCAAATTTAACAAAGCAGGCCAACATCAATACATATCATAGTAAAATCTAAAAAATACAGAGATAAGGAAAAAATCCTAAAAGCAGCAAAGGAAAAGAAATCCCCTAACTTACAAGCAAAGACAAATAAAGTTAGCAGCAGAACTCTCCACAGAACCAGAAGAGAGTGGCATGATATTCAATGTGCTGAATGGAAAAAATCTGCAGCCAAGAACACTCTATCCAGCAAGGTTATCATTCAGAATAAAAGAAGATATAAAGAGTTTCCCAGACAAACAAAAACTAAAGGAATCTGTGACCAAGAAATAGTAAAGGGATTCTTTTAGTGGGAAGGAAAAAGCAAAAGCAGCAGACTAAAAAGGAAGAGCAACAATCCATAGTCACAGCAATTTTACAGGTAATACAATGGCACTAAATTCATATCTGTCAATAATCACTCTGAATGTAAATGGAATAAATGCTCCAATTAAAAAATAAAAACTCTCAATAAAATAGGGATAGAGGGAATATACCTCAACATCATAAAGGCCATATATGAAAGATCCATCGCCAATTTAATCTTCAATGGGAAAAAACTGAGAGCTTTTTCTCTACGTCAGGAACAAGACAGGGATGTCCACTCTCACCATTGTTATTTAACAGAGTACTGGAAGTCATACACTGAGCTATCAGACAACAAAAAGAAAAGAAAAAGGCATCCAAATTGTCAAGAAAGAAATTAAACTTTCATAATTCCCAGATGACATAATACTTTCTGTAGAAAACTTGAAAGACTCCACCAAAAAAATTGCTAGAACTGGTACATGAATTCAGTGAAGTTGCAGAATACAAAAATCAATGTACAAAAATCGATTGCATTTCTGAACACCAATAATGAAGCAGCAGAAAAAGAAATCAAGGAATTGATCCCATTTACAATTGCACCAAAAACACCAAACAACTGCACAAAAGATACTAGGAAGAAAGTAACCAAAGAAGTAAAATATCTGTACTCTAAAAACTATAGGACACTTATGAAAGAAACTGTAGAGGACAAAAAGAGATGGGAAAAAAGTTCCATGCTCATGGATATTGGAATAATAAATATTGTGAAAATGTCTATAATACCAAATGCAATCTACATACACATTTAATGCAATTCCTATCAAAATGCCAACAACATTTTTCACAGAACTAGAACAAACAATCTTATAATTTGTATGGAACCACAGAAGACCTGGAATAGCCAAAGCAATATAGAAAAAGAAAAGAAAAGTTGGTGGCATCACAATCCCAAACTTTAAGCTGTAATACAAAGCTGCAGTCATCAAAACAGTATGGTACTGACACAAAAACAGACACATAGATCAATGGAACAGAATAGAGAGCCCAGAAATGGACTCTCTTCTTTATGGTCAACTCATTTTTGACAAAGCAAGAATGTCCAATGGGAAAAAAAAAAAAAAAAAAAAAAAAACAGTCTCTTCAACAAATGGTGTTGGAAAGACTGGACAGCCACATGCAGAAGATTGAAACTGGACCATTTCCTTACACCACACACAAAAATAGACTCCAAATGCATGAAAGACCTCAATGTGAAACATGAATCCATCAAAATCCTTGAGGAGAACAGAGGCAGCAATCTCTTCCACCTCAGACTCAGCAACTTTTTCCTAGAAACATCACCAAAGGCAAGGGAGACAAAGGCAAAAATGAAATATTGGGACTTCATCAAGATAAAAAAACCTTTTGCACAGCAAAGGAAACAGTTGACAAAAACAAAAGACAATGGACAGAGTGGGAGAAGATATCTGCAAGTGACATATCAGATAAAGGGCTAGTATCCAAAATCTATAAAGAACTTACCAATTCAATACCCAAAGAATAATCCAATCAAGAAATGGGCAGAAGATATGAAGAGACATTTCTGCAAAGAAGACATCCAAGTAGCCAAGAGACACATGAAGAATTGCTCAACCTCACTCTGCATCAGGAAAATACAAACCAAAACTATAAGATAGCACCTCACACCCAGTCAGAATAGCTACAATTAACAACACATGTTGTTATGTTGGCGAGTATGCAGAGAAAGGGGAACACTCTTCCACTGTTGGTGGGATTGCAAACTGTAAAGTCACCTGGGAAAACAATATGAAGTTTCCTCAAAAAGTTAAAATTAGGGGCATCTGGGTGACTCAGATGGTTAAGCATCTGCCTTTAGCTCGGATCATGATCCCAGGGTCCTGGGATTGAGCCCTATGTCGGACTCCCTGCTCAGTGAAGAGCTTGCTTCTCCCTCTCCATCTGCCATTTCCTCTGCTTGTGCTCTTTGGCTCTCTTTCTCTGTCAAAGAAAAAAAATAAAATCTTTTTTAAAAAAGTTAAAAATAGGGCTATTATAATCTGGTAACTGCACTACTAGGTATTTACCCAAAGGATACAAAAATATTAATTCAAAGGGATACATGTACCCCAGTGTTCATAGCAGCATTATCAATAATAGCCAAAATATGGAAAAAGCCCAAATGTCCATCAACTGATAGACAGATAAAGAGGAGCTGAGATATATATATGTATATATATATATCATGTAATATTACTAAGCCATCACAAAGAAGTTTTACCAGCTTAAATGATGCGGAGAGAGCCAGAGTGTATTACGCTAAGGGAAATAAGTCAGTCAGAGAAAGACAAATACCATATGATTTTACTCACGTATGGAATTTAAGAAACAACAGAGATGAACACAGGGGAAGGGGGGGGGAAAGAGAAAGAAGCACACCTTAAGAGACACGAGAATAAACTGAGGGTTGCTGGAGGAAGGTAGCTGGGGGATGGGTTAAATGAATGATGGGTATTAAGGAGGGCACTTGATGTGCTGAGCATTGGGCCTTGTATGTAAGTAATTAATCACTTAATTCTAGTCCTAAAATTAATATTATACTGTTTTTTTAACTAGTATTTAAATAAAAGCTTGAAACATTAAATAAATAAATAAAAACAGACAGTCCATCAATATGAAAAACAGGTTATTCAGTGTAGTTACAATACTTGGTATCCACATAGATTTGCATATCCTCAGGAATAACTCCACCACCACAATCCAGAGGCTTGATGCTAACTAATTGTGAAAAACAGAAATGGGTAAAAAGTTCCTAAGAAAAAGTATCTTAATTTAAAGAAAGAAGGATATCTTCTGACAGAGAAAGACTATTAAGAAAAAAAAAGTTTGCTGTAATAGAACCCCTACAATTATGCTGCACTGCTCTTGTAAATAGCTTTAGTTTGTTTCAATATGTTATTTGCATTTTGTTTCAGAAAGATTTCTTAAGAGCAAATTGTTTCCGTTTTCATTTATAACCTGTGGTGACACAGAGTAAACTGGGTTCTATAAATTACCATGAGAAGTAGTGAGCCAACAATTTGGCAGAACAAAGCCCTGAGGATATGACAAGCGAAAGGGGACTGTGGTGTTTGCAACTGCAGATTAAAATTGAGGAAGAAAAACATTTGAATTGCAAACACTATATTAAAAGTGGACACTACTCACGACTGCTTTATGCAATAGTTTTGTGGGCCTGAGGTAAGAAATAAAACATTGGTTGCTCTATTTAGTACCACTGAATACTTGGACTACTTGTGTTTTCTCAGGTCCACTAGAGTATCTTCTAGAAGTATACATTAAGGTCATTTACCTTTGATTACTTCAACTAGTAAATATTTTTAGGGAGATTTAAAGCTTTACTTTGGGCACAGCCAAGATCAACGAGCTTAATAAAGTCACTTATTGTGGGACCACGTCTAAGTTATGCTGTGTTTACAGACATTTTGTTACAGAATCAAACAAATTAAATTAAATAATTTTTCTGGTTTGTTGTTGTTTTTAATTCTCTTTGCCACAGAAGAACCCAGACATGCTCTATTTGCAAACTGACTGCATGAGACGAAAAGCACAGTGACTTGAGAATGCAACTTAAAAAAAAGAGGTTAGTAAAAGAACATGCTGGGAGTTGAAAATAAAAATCTGAAATGATGTTCCAGCCTGCCCATAAGGTCTTTCTCACATTGTAGAAACTGATCTTAAATGGCCAGAGTCCATGTTCTTGCCCTGCTGTTGCCTGTTCTTATGCTTTCTGTTTTTAACAATTTCTGCAAATAATCCAAATTATTTACATTCAGAATTTTTGCTGTATTACCCTGTTGCTAGTAATTACCTCAAATTATTTCTCATTGGTATATTCGAGAGAAAAAAAAGATGTATAGAGCTCTATCATCATCTTCTTTTAATTCTAAACTTCTTTCCCAACGCCACACTATTTTCACCAAGCACATTTCCAATACCCTCAGGAAAATGCCAGCCCATATTTTAAGCTAAGTTGATTCTTGAGAATATAAATACACATGAAGAGAAGGAAAGTCTGTTTTGCTTTGTTTCTCCATACACCAATACTATACAAAACACAGATGCTTTTTAAACACATTTCATAGGGATCACTGATTTAGAACAGAAGCGGACCTTGGGGATCATCTAGTGAAGCACTCACTTTGCACATTAAGAAGCTGTGGCCCATATGATTTATTGAGGGTGACCCATGTAGTGGCAGAGCTAGTGCCGGATAGTTCCCAGGTCTATAAACCAAAAGCCCAATGTTAAATATGTGTGCTGGAGTCCAAATCCTCCCAGTTGATAAGGAGTAACTTCATCCTTCCATTTTCTATTTCCATGAGGACTGCCCTGCTTTAGGTTTTAATCTGTATTTTATATGACTTCAAATTCACATTTTTCTAAGTTAATTATCTAATACTCCAATACTACACTAATCTTCCTAAGAGTCTCGTTTTGTCTATATTGACAAAACCAGACTTCCTGTTCTCCAGGTCTCTTCAGAAAACGATTGCAACCAAAGTTCACATCTAATCTGAAGTCTGATATCTGAGAATATTTCTCCCTAAGATAACTGGGATGAGATAAAGTCAGCTTCAATAATTGAGCAGAGGAAGACAGAAGAGGGCAGATTCCACCCAGAAGAAAGAAAATTTGATTTCTGACACATTTTGTCATGACAATCTAACTTTCAGAATTAAGACAGACCTGGACATTAGCTATTCCAACATCTCCCACAGAGTGCACCTTGGAACTCAGAGGCACAAGATAGTAGTGTTAATGATTTTGTGCCCAGGTAGACTTAGGAAACCACGCAGTTATACCAAGTTAAGTTTCCTGTAAAAATTCTCAGAGCCTTTTATGCTAATAGCCCTAGTGAAATTACAGGCAATATTCCCACATTTATTTGAGCAAGAAAATCTTTTACAAAGGATCCCACAGAATTATAGTTTTGAGGGATATCACTGGGGAATATGCTGATTTAGACCAATTAGATAAACTGTATCTTACTTAGGGCCAGAGTCAGAGCAAGAACCAAATCTCTTTATTTTCAACCTACTGTTTATTGACAGGAACATTTCTGTCTGTCTTAGTCTTTTTTGGTTGTAGGAAACTCCTTTAAGCTATATCAAATAAGAAAAAAAAAAATGGTGAGGAGGCAGAGACAAGCAGGGAGTCTCATACCAGGTGACATGATCACAGGACTCAAAAAGGGCTGCCCTTACAAGATGCATGGAGATTGCCCTTACAAGATGCATCTCTAGCACAAAACTCAAACTAAAAGGTTTAATTCTCAGTTGAATAATGCTAAGAATAATGCTAAGAATAATGAAGAATTTGTTGCATGTATAAAGAAAAAGCATTAAAACTATTTAAATTAAACTTTAAACAAAATCAGAAGCAGAAACTCTCATGACATAAATTAAGGGAACCTTCTAAAAATGTTTAAATTTTGTACCCAGACTCCCACTACTGAAAAAATGGAATATATTTTTAAAATGGAATATTTTGAGCAATAATAATAGTAACAGCAACTGACTGAAAACATAATCAAAGATATTTAAGGGCACCGGGGAGGCTCAGTTGTTAAGCAGCTGCCTTTAGCTCAGGTCATGATCCTAGAATCCCGGGATGGAGCCCTACATCAGGTTCCCTGCTTAGTGGAAAGCCTGCTTCTCCCTCTCTCTCTCCCCCTGCTTGTGTTCCCTCGCTGGCTGTGTTTCTCTCTGTTAAATAAATAAATAAAATATTTAAAATTTTTTTTAAAAATAAAAAAGTATGTTTAATAACTATGTGTGTGAGGGGAAGGTGAGAAGCTTCCCCTTATATGTTTTCAACTAATAAATTACAAAGGAATAATGGAATTATAATGCCACCTAATGAAATAATGGTTCTAGGCAATGATCAAGTCCTCCAAATCATAAAAAGAAAGACAGAGAATATTCATTGGCCTCCTGATGGATCTCCTATTAAGTATTCTTGTTCTAAACTTGAACATGAATTTGATAAATCCTCTCTTTCCAAATACCTTTTAAGGTAAATACAAGAGACAAAGGAACACATTAGAAAATACCAGTGTGTTACAATCAACAAAATTAATAATGCAGGAAAGTCTACAGGGCCAATGTCCTAGTTTCTTCTACAAATATTTCATGGACAAAAAAGAGGGACAGAGACATTACAGATTTAAAGACAAAGTAACTAATTTCAAATATATGTTCTTTATTTGGATGCTGACTTAATGTTATTTTTTAGTTGTGATATTTTTTTAAGTGGTTACCTTTCTGAGATCCATATAGACACTATTTATAGGCACATAATTTAAAATAATCCAGTGGTGGGTAGGAGCCTTTTAAAAATGAAAATGATAATTGTTGATACTGGGTTATGGCTACCCAAATGATTCATTATACTATTCTCTCTACTTTTGAGTATGCTTCAAATTATCCTTAATAAAAAGCTTTTATAATATTTGTTGCTACATCACAGTACAGTATTTTTTGTGAATTGAGGTTTTTTGGGTTGTTCTGAGGATCAGTACAGACATTTCAATTTGTACACAATTCTTAATGTACATACCAAAAATCTACAAAATCACATAACTGTGATTCTTTTCTAAAAGTTTTCCCAGTGAGCTTCCAGCTTAAAATCTGGAGGCAAATTTTCCTTAACAGTATATCAAGTACCAATATCTTCAACTGTTGATGTGCTGTTACATTGTTGAGTGTCATTAATTCGCAATTTAATATAGCATACACTGCATTTACAAATTTTCAGTCTTACACAGCACATTAACTAAGTTACTAGTAAAAGTGGACTACCACAACCAAGATGCCACAGAGCTCACAAAATTCTGACAGGGAGAGCCAAGACCAAGAAGTGGTTTTCTTTAGGAAACAATTCTACCAAAAACAACATGGGAATAGAAGCAATTTAAAACGGCCAAGACATATTAAATGCACAACTGACTCCAAATTGCCATTTAGTATGCTTGGTATTATAGGACATAAAAACTACATCTATAGGATGTTAAGATGACACCCAAGACAATCAAAGCCTCTCATATTCAATATCTCACTATTTTCTGGGTGGACCAAAAACAAAACAACTAGCAAATGATTTCCTCTCTTTAAAAAAAAAAAAAAAAAAAAAAAAAAAAGCATTTATACTCAAAAAATGAGATGTGGTGGATTCCTTCCTTCTTAAAAATGTTTCTAGAGCTACTAAAATAACTTGCATTTACCAAATAGTTAATAGAAATGTACCTCTGGATTGGATTGTACAAGAAGGGAGACAGACCACTGGTAAGACATGGTATATGATATCAATTAGACTTGGTTTCTTTCTCTTCTGCTTTATCAGAGACTGGGTTGTCCTCATTTTCAGTTTTTCCATTTTGTGCAAGTAAGTCTTCATTTCTTGGTAACCACTTTAGCCTGTTTTCCCTTTGCTCCCCTGTTCCCCTTTGTTTGTGCTTGTCTGAAGATTTGTCCTTTTCTGCCACCCTTTTTGGCCTCATTTCCAATTTTGTAGGAGCAGATTTGACCGAAAACCTCACTGATCTCCTCTTGGAGCCCTCCTTTGCCATCCCCTTGGTGGAGCTGACCCTCCTATTGGGCATCACAGCTGCAGGGCACATGTCGGTGCCTGCTGGCGGCCTGTTGTGCAGAGCCCACAGAGAACCTTCTTGAAGTTGGCCTGCCCAGCGCTGGTGATCCTTCTGCTCCCACTGCCTGCTGTGCGACCCCCCAGCTGCTACAACTGCCTGCCCACAGTACAGTTTTATACCACATCAGATTTTCACCCAAAAGAAGATAATAAATGCTGAATTATAAGATGATTGAATTTTGCCATATATATATATATATGAATGATTATAAAATTAGTCATTCACTCTTCAAATAGTCTTTCCCTACCTACAATAATTTTCAATCTGTTTTCCACTGAAAACATCATATAGCAATGAAAACTACCATTTACTGAATATCAATTTATTCAGAAGTTAGTATGAAAGAAAATTTATAAAACTGATTTACCCTAGTTTATCTAACAGTTTCCTTTTCATGTTTGATGTCATTTTTAACCTTTATGACAAAATTTAAAAGCATACATCACAAAGGTGAGAAAGAAAATACCACTCTAACTCTTTTCCAGGTTAACCCCATTTCATACGATCCTCTCTGCTGCATTCTTTTGCACTTGTGTACACAATCTGTAGCATGATATTGTGGATTCACCCTATATTTCACCATTTACTTCATGAATGTATTTATTCCTCAATCTCTGATATTTTAAATAATCCAAGGATAAGGTCATTATAAATTACTTGGAAAATCCCTGGGTCTGAATAAATCCTATTGTATAGTTGAAAGAGAAAAATTATTGTATATGTTTAAAATACATGTTTTTCTTCCAACATGAACATTATTTTTTGTTTCATTCAATGTAAAATGTTGGTCTTGCTGAGAAGATATGTGAAGCACAAGCTCTACTGCTTACATCGTGTGTTAGACAAATCATTTAATAATATGGAAGAAGCTTAAACATTTAGGAAAGTATAATATAAATCATAAAATAGATAAATGGCATTCTCTACTGGGAAGGCTTTAGACCAGAGGCCAGGAAGCTTTCCCTTTAAAGTGTCACCTACGAGATATTTTAGGCTTTGCAGACCATACATACCATCTCTTTTGCAACCATTGAACTACACCAATGCAACACAGAAACAACTACAGACAATGTAAACAACTGAGACTGGCTCTGTTCCAATAAAACTCTTTATGACACTGAAATTTGGGGGTTATGTTATTTTCATGAATTGTGAAATCATTCTATTAAAAAAATTGCTGTTCTACTTTTGATGTTTTTTCAACCATTTAAAGATATAGAAACCATTCTTAAGTTGCAAGCCCTACAGAGAGAGTGGGCCAGCCTTGACAGGCTATCATTTGCCAACCCTTGTTTTATACAGACCCTTTCCGAAGTCTGGTCAATAACTAGAATTGATTTTCTTGTTAATTTTATTCTATTTCTAAGAGCACTATAAAAACAGGCATCTTTATTTATGCATATACTACTCGGTAAAAGCACTATACATAATTGCCACATTAGAAACAAATGATTTTAATATGAAAAATCTTCAGTATATTTTTGTTTGAAATTTTTGTTTCATATATTTTAACTCTTTAGGTGAAAAGAATCCTGGCAACTTTAAAGGTCTCTGGCAGGATCCAAGTTATAAAACATTGAAAGAATTAAAGGCTATTAAAAAGGTATAATCTTATGTGACCTTGAATTATTACTATTTATACCAGTGCAGATGACAACAGCCAGGGGAAAGTGAATTTAACTTAGGGACTTTAAATGCAAAAGAGGGCTTAGTTCGAGACTATGAAGGAGAGAAGTAGTCAGTCTACTGTGTAAGTGGAGTAGGGGTGTTGCACATATGTTTGTATTGAGTTCCAAGGTAGAGGATGAAGAAGAGAAGTCAGCAACATTTTGTGCAATACCTACAACAGTGCAGAGAGAAATCAGAATGCAACATGTGTAGTCCTCCCTGATAAACAGTGTTCTAGGGAGAGGGGGTTGTCTGAGAAGATGACCTTGGAGATAATGGTGCTCAAAATGCAATTTAATGCCTCCTCTGTGAAAACTTGCATGCAAATAATTTGAAGACCCAATAAACCCATCTCTTCAAATGGCTGAATTCTTAAGTACCTGAGTCAAGAATGAAGATGTATATAAACACTAAATGATTTCTATTCTGAGAAGAGATTAAAGTAAGAATACTGTATTAATCAATGTCTAAATACTAAAGTAGTTCTTATTTAGAAATTGCCTATCAGATTCACGGCAGCATCTCAAAAGACACAACCAATATACAAAATTCTCATATTTCTAATGAGGGTTGAAGAAATAAGCAACCTTCCTAGGGTCCGCACCACTAAAAAGAGGTCAGGTAGAAATTTGAACCCCGCTTTGGCTCCAAAATGCAAGCTCTTTCCATTGTTCAGCAAACAGTGGGAGACTTAACTTTGGTATGCCAGAGCTGCTCTTCCATTCTCCTTAAGGGGCAAAATAGTAATGTCCTCTAAATAAGCCAGCAACTCTGCAGCGACACACAGACTAAAGGAGTTGTGGGCCCAGGGTCTGGTGCCCTAGCTAACTGTAGTCATCACTTTCAACTCCCAGAACTTGTAGCAGATAATCAAGGAGAGATCACACAAATGACAGTTTAAAACCCAGTTAAAAATTGGGCTTTTAGGGCGCCTGTGTGGCTCAGTCACTAAGCGTCTGCCTTCAGCTCAGGTTATGATCTCGGACTTCCGGGATCGAGCCCCTCATCGGGCTTCCTGCTTGGTGGGAGGCCTGCTTCTCCCTCTCTTACTCCCCCTGCTTGTGTTCCCTCTCAACTGTGTTTCCCTGTCAAATGAATAAAATCTTAAAAAAAAAAATTGGGCTTTCAACTATGATGTATGTCATTGTTTTTGAACTCTAAACCATTTCTTTAGAACTCTAAGAGTAGAGGGGTAGATAATCCAAATCTACATTTGAGATCTATGATTTTTATTTATACTTAGAGATTTAATTGCAAAGAATTAATTTTCCATAGTGAAAAAAGTTCAGATTCTAATTCACAAAAGAAAAACCTGAACTGGAGCCTCAACTTCCAAAGACATGACAAAGAAAACTTTTTCTGCAGGAGAGCTATAAACAATTCTCTAAGCACCTTTCAAACTCTTCATTTAATTAACAGGGATGATTTCTTCCCCATAAAGACAGAAACACTGCTATTTCCTCTGTCTGTGTTTCTCTATACAACTAGATACCCTGGGGCTTCAGCTCAAGACTTTGAAAGTAGGCCGGGTGTTAATAACCTCCAAGGCCTGCTGGGTTGATTAGCAGGAGAACTCCTTTACAAGAACTTCCCTAAAGGGCCAATCCACGTGAGAGGAACCATCCATGTTCAGAAAATGCAGAATCAGAAAAATCTGAACATTTCCTGTTGTTAGGGGCTCTAATATCACAGACAAATTTTTCTGTCACAAAATGCGAAAAATGGCCGTGGAAGGCTTACTGAATGTGAAGAAAATTGGGTGTTTGTTCATCTACCTTGTGTTTTTTCTCAATATTTCTATCTCCTTTCCTTTAATTAATCCTATTCTTGTGTCTTCTTACTACTTCTCTTACAAAATTATCATAATTTCTTTTTTAAAGAATTTCCCATTCCTGGTTTCCACAGATCTTTTTACTTCTTGAAGAAACCACTTGTTTATGCATTTTTAATTTTTCTGAATCTTCTGTCCTGACTTCCTTGACTATAATCATGGGAGTTGGGAACTAAGCAGGCATCGTAAAAATATGCCCCTCTCGGATACAAAAGTACCAGAGAGAACCTATCTACACCTCCTCCCTTAAAGCCACCTTCCCAGCAAAGTGCTTTCTGTCTCCACGATGTTCCTGAAACTATCCCAAGTACTTCGAGGCCAGAACAAAGTGTGGCACAGGAGGATTAGAATACATCACAACAAAAGCATTCAGGCAGGCTAATTTTTTTTTTGGGGGGGGGAGTATTTTGACAGCTGGTTAATAAGGATCTGGAAATCCTGGACCCTTACACACAACCTGACCAGGTAGCTGGGCCACATCAAAATGGACTGAATATGGACTTTTTCCCTCTGTTAGTTCTTCTCTCTGGCCAAATTTACTGCACTATGCTTTATGCAAAAGTTATCACTCTGAGTGTATGGGCCAAGTCACAGATCATTCTTTGGTTGTTTAAGAACACACACACACACACACACACACACACACACACACACAAACGCACACACACCCCAAAAGAATGTCAGATACAACTGTCAATAAAATGGTGCTTGTGGGTTTTGTCTAACCTGAACAGGAACACTAACTCAGCAACGTATTTAAAAATCTAGTCTTACAGTTAATATCTTCAGTAACTCTAACAAGATGCTGTGAAGTATAGAAGCCTCAATGAGACTTTAGAAAAACAAAAATATTCTATAGTTTGACAAAGCACAATGCATCCAAAACTGAATAATCTACATCTAATATATGATAAGTATAGGGAAGGTCAACTCTTAAATATAATTTCAGAGAAAATTTCATTCTGGTTCATCCTGTCTCTTCTTTTATGTTGTGACTGCTTTAAATATATGGGGAGAGCCATTCCATCACCACCTTCTTATACTAAGTATAAGATTTGGGGCAGTAAAAACATGAACAAGCACTAAAATTTGTAATCCCATTGAATTCTTTTTTTTTTCCTTTTATCAGTATCATCATCATAATTATTAGCAATATTCAAGGAAGTTCTTTTTTGTAAAACATAGTTGCTTTATGCTATCTATCCAACAGGAACCTTACTTTTTTTTCCTTTTAATATATTTTAAAAATTTTTAATATAGTTGACACACAAGGTTACATTAGTGTCAGGTGTACAACATAGTTTATACACTGTGCTATGCTCACCACAAGTGTACCAACTGTCACCACACAACACTATTAAAATATCATTGAAATGTATTACTTTTGACATGCCTTTTATTCCTGTGACACTCATTCCAAGCCTGTATCTCCCACTCTCCCTCACCCATTTTGCCCACTGGATTCTAACACACTTTAAATCTCTTTGGTACAGTTTTATATAGTTAGAACTTTTTTGTTGTTATTTTAATGTTGTTGAAACTAAATTTTTTAAAGTATTTTATTTATTTATTTGACAGAGAGAAACACAGCTAGAGAGGGAATACACGCAGGAGGAATGAGAGAGGGAGAAGCAGGCCTCCTGCCAAGCAGGGAGCCCGATGTGGGGCTCCATCCCAGGTTTCTGGGATCATGACTGAGCTGAAGGCAGACACTTAATGACAGAGTCACCCAGATCCCCCGAAACTAAATTTTTTATTGACCAATTTGTGTGGTAGGTTTAGTTGTTAAATCGTATGAAATCCTCAGTTATTAAATAGAAGTAAATATAGCTTTTTAGAGGTAGACTCCAGTTTCAGTTTTGGTACTGGGCTTCTGAAATTCCTATCAAAACTGGAATGGGCCACATAACATACGGTAAATGACTAACCATGTCAGCTTTGATTGGACAAACTACAGCACTATTGAGATTCCCAAATCCTTAAACTTCACAGAGAATTTCTAACATACACTTTGATTTTAATTGTAAGGCTGTCCATGATTTTAAAATATCCCTTTTATTTTTAAATGTCAGTTAAGATTCCAAATACATTATATCTTATATTACTTTTAGAATTCCCATTATGTTGCAAAAGAATCATGCAAATTGCACATTAACTCATTCTATAAAATGATAAAGATTTTTGCTCTTTTTTAAAAGTCCTTTCTATACTGAAAACAGTTATATACTTCTGTTTCTATTTTTGTTGTCTCTATCAAGGTGTTACTATGAATTTTTAAAGAGTAATTTAAATCACAAATATGGTCCATGTATTCAGACATAAATTGATAAAATAGAACAAAACAAAAAACAATGAACCATTGTGACACTTTGATTTGCTCAATACAGGTTAATACATGATCAAAAACTACTACTGAATGCAGGCTATTTTCCAAGGAATTGCAAAAATTGTGACCCTTTTTCATTTTCAGAGATTTGATAAGAAGAAATTGATTTTTCCAAGAGTCATCATTTCCTTTCACCAAAATATATCTCCTACACACAAAAGGCAAAAAATCTGGTTAACCCCCTGTTGTCCATCAGGTTTTGCTGCAAAAATGAAAAGAGTTTTAACTGCAAAATATCATGTTCCTGTGTTCTAAAGAACTAGTTATTTTCTAGCATGAAAGCAAATGGGGGAGAAGAACTTAACCCTATATCCTTTTACACAATATTTCATATGCCATCTCATTCAGAATAAAACCCAAAATCTTGTCTATGGCCTATAGGGTCTTGTGTGATCTACCTTCATCCCATCTCAGTATCCAAACTTGTCTCTAACTACTCCTCCTTCCTCCCTTTTCTCCTGCCAAACATTCTCCATGCTATTCCTTCTATACCAAAGCACATTTCTACCTCAGAGCCTTTGCACTTACTATACCCTATGCCTGAAATTTTCTTCTCCCAGACAACCACTTGGTGCAGTTGATCTGTTCATTTATCTCTCTGCTCAACATTACTTCAGAGAAGTCAGTCATCCTCCCTAAAATTTCCCATCTTTTTTACCTCATCACTCTCTATTCTCTACTGATACACACAGTAAGTGTTCAAATAAAATACCAGTGGCACAGATTAAGGAACCCTTTCCAAAGCATCTTTATGGCAAACCTTAATCTAGTATCTGGAAAGATGAATAGAAAGCCATTAGGCACAAAATAGCATGAACTTGTGCAAAATGGCTAATGGGTCAGGCAACTGAGGTACACAATATAAGGGGGTTAAGTAGTTGTGGATAATAGTCTCCTCACAAAGGAGGGTCTCCTCACTGGGGGGCAACTGGAAGTTTTTAAACCCTGGAGAAAAGCTGATATGGAAAAGATTGGATCTTTTGGAAAAATCTCACAGATCAAGTATGAAGGGCAGATTTGGGGCATATAAGAATAGAATACAGACAACAATTTAGTAGGCTAAGTGAGACATGATGGGAGTTTGAATTCAGACTGTATAATGTAGGATGTTAATAAGAGGAAGGCTTTTACTCATTTAAAAAATCAGCAGTGATTACTATTCTATATAAATAACACTTGTAGTCAAATACCATTTTAGAATAATTTTCTTTCTTTATACTAGTATAATTTGTTGAGCAGGTGCAATGTGGAGGGAAAAAGAGAAATAAATACAGAAAAAATATCTAGTTCATTGGACAATTTACTACATCCCTAAGAGACAGATGAATTGTGATGGTCTCACCAGGTGTTTCTGTACCTTGAAATTGCAAACACTGAAATACATATTATAATATTTCTAGAGCTTTTGGATTCCCATGAGACAAATGCATTTGAAAAGGCTTGCGGGTTATACATGGAAAATAATTGTAAGCAGTATATAGGGAATCTGATGAGTAGGAAAGGCTGTTCACAGCAAGATTAATACACAGTATTAAACTTAAATCAATAAAATTCTCCCTGGACTCAAGCACTATCTGGTTTTCACTCGGGTGGTAAAACTGAATGATGAAACAAACCATTCCATCACTTTGCCAGATAGTGATACAGAATTATAGCCCAAAGATGGCATTTTTAAAATATTTGAAAATTTTCTCTTGCTAAAAATAGATTCAGATCAAATAGGACTGTGTCCAAATACACTATTTTCTATAGAGAAAAGCAAATGATTTTTTTGCTTTATCTTCTATTGTATCAAAACTATTCTATTCATGGATTTAAATCATAGAACACACTGACCACATTTACAGGTATGTATTGCTTCCCGACTTCAAACCCACTTTGTTTTTCCTGTGCAGACTAGACTTCTATTTTGCAAGTTGGCTCACTGTTAGATACAGCCATTCCAGAGTCCTGGAGGGATACTGGCAAGCTCCAAGTGGAAGAAAGAACTTGCAGAGTTCCCAGCAGCTAGTGGTTTTCCTGGCAGTTCAGAAGGTGCCCATCAGCAAAGACCACCATCAGAACAGCAGCTCGCAGTTTTCAAGGCAAGTCCTCCATTACCATAGTGGTGAAGCATGGTCCAGCAGCAACCACAACCTCTCCTTAAAGCTGAATCTCAGCCCTATAGGACCTTCTCCTCAGTTTCTCCCTTGTTGACTTTGCCCTCAGCTCTCAGGGTTGTCTTCAGAGATATTACCTCTGTAGATTTTGGTGTTCTATTTTATTTCTTAAAATACTTACCCACCTTTTATCTAAAAAAAAAAAAAAAAAAAAAATTTTTTTTAAAGATTTTATTTATTTGACAAAGAGAAACACAGCCAGAGAGGGAACACAAGCAGGGAGAGTGAGAGAGGGGGAAGCAGGCTTCCTGCCGAGCAGGGAGCCCAATGCGGGGCTCGATCCCAGGTCTCTGGGATCATGACCTGAGCCGAAGGCAGTTGCTTAACCAACTGAGCCACCCAGGTGCCCCTAAAAAAAAAATTATTTATATCAAATGTCCCCTGTTTAAACGACTGGTGTGGTTTCTGGCTCCTGAGGAGACCCTATCTAATGCACATGTTTAGCAATATGCCACATGAATATTTATAACTCCCTTCAATATTACTGGAAATTGAGAAGAAAAAACACAAATTCAGTTTAAAAAAATCTGAGAAATTTGAATATGAATGATCATTAATCCAGTAATCCACTTACAGGAAATTATCCTAGAAAAATAATTGGATAAGTGTCCAAAAATTAGTACATAAAACTATTTTTATTGCAGTTGAAAAGAACAGAAACAGATTAAAGCTAGTTAAAATTAAAAAGAAGATTTATTGAAGGATACCTGAATGGCACAAAAGCCAAAGACTATAAATGAGTAGAGCTGGACAGAATTCATGCAAACTGGAGCTACTAACTGGAGAGTTACTAGAACCAGGTCAATAAGTTTCTCCATTTGTTTCATAGAAGACACATCATCCACCCCTACAACTTGTGTTCCTAGCTCCCTTATTCTGTCCTCCTTTTCCTTATTTCTACATGACTCTAATACACTATATTGCTCACTTAAAATGTCAATTGCTTATTGTCTCTCATCTCTAGAATGTATGTCCCATGAAAACAGAGATCATTATTTTTTTCATTGATGTATCCCAAGCAGCTAGAACAGCAAGTAGCAAATAGTAGGTGCTCTGCATATCTGCTGTATTTTTTCTTCTTTCAATAGACTTTTTTTATTTCCTCATAAACTTCAAGCTACACATGGTATATATACTACAGTTTCCAACTCAAATATCAACGACTAACACAGTTTATTATTTCAAAATTCCTAACTGTTAAGTCAGAAATCTGATTGCCACTATTCATCTCATCACTTTGGTTAAGCTGCCTCGTAAAACCCTTAATACCCCAGTTGTAGGGGGAAGGGTTGATGTAATGTCTGGTTTCCACCACCAATTCAGAGATTTCTAAAAATATGCAGTTGGGGCAGGAAACGTCCTGCATCTCTAAGACAAAAGCAATTATTTCTTACAACATTACTTTCAGTGACTATTGAGAAGCACTATTTCTGTTGGAAAAATAGAAACTAAATGTCCATTAACTTATATCCATACATTAAAAGTAATGAGATAGTCTATATTTATTCACATGAAAATAAATCAATCATATATGTCATAAAATATAACAAAGAATAAGATTTCAGGTCTGTGTATCACGCATAGAAAATTCTGGAAGAGTATTAACCAAAATGTGACAAGGGCTAGTTTTAAGTGGTGAGTTATAAGTTGATTTCATTATTTTTAAATTGTCTTAAAGATTTATTTATTTGAGAGAGAGAAAGAGAGCACAAGTAAGGGGAGGGGCAGAGGTAAATAATTTTTAAGCAGACTCCCCACTGAGTGTGCACTCTAACTTCAGACTCCATCTCACAACCCATTGATCATGATGTGAGTCAAAACCAAGAGTTAGATGTTTAGCCAAATGAGCCATCCAGCGTCCCCATTTTAATTTTTAAGTTTTTCAAATAAACATATGCTTCTTTTATTGCAACTCTTATATTGCATAAAGTTTCATACATTCTGTAAGAGGAATAGATGAAAGAATTAAATCTATCCATAAAAATACTCAGTTACTGAAAAGGCCATCCCTAACTATATAACAGTAACTATTATAAAGATTAGATAGGTTATATAAAGATTAGATAGGTTAATCACATAATAGATGAGCTTCAATAATTAGACAAATTGCAATAAGTTAAAATCTATCAACTATACTCAAATTCATGAATTCATAATATTTTACACATTGCCTTCTGATGATGATAGAGAAAAAAACTCATTAAAAACTAGTAAATAGGGTGCCTGGGTGGCTCAGTGGTTTGGCTCAGTGGGTTAAAGCCTCTGCTTTCAGCTCAGGTCATGATCTCAGGGTCCTGGGATTGAGGCTTACATCAGGCTCTCTACTGGGCAGGGAGCCTGCTTCCTCCTCTCTCTCTTCCTGCCTCTCTGCCTACTTGTGATCTCTCTCTCTCTCTCTGCCAAATAAATAAAGAAATAAATAAATAAGTCTTTTAAAAAAACCTAGTAAATAAAGGGATTGAAGTAACATTTATCTCGCTTTTCCTATATGAACTGTACCATTAGGTAATCAAATGGGAAATGACGGGAACTGTTTCTTTATAAAAATATTCTAGGGGCGCCTGAGTGGCTCAGTTGGTTAAGTGACTGCCTTCAGCTCAGGTCATGATCCCGGAGACCCGGGATCAAGCCCCGCATTGGGCTCCCTGCTCGGCAGAAAGCCTGCTTCTCCCTTTCTCACTCCCCCTGCTTATTATGTTCCCTCTCTGGCTGTGTTTCTCACTGTCAAATAAATAAAATCTTTTAAAAATAATTCTAATAAATGAAAAAAAAAGAAATGGTAAATTAGAAAACACCATTTATAAATGAATGACTTATATAGGCATTCAACTTCAATGGTTGCTAAAATCACAAAAAGAGAGAAAACTAAGCTTGTACTGCCATAATTATACCAAATACTATGTACAGATTTGTCAAAAGAATCAAGCTTAAATCAGCTCAACCCTCTGGATTTAGTAGACAATGTGCCAAAAATATCCATGACAAAGAAACATATTGAACTGAACCACAAGGATAGCATTGTCAACACCCAGAAAGTGGGAAATTCTACATACCAAATTTCCCAGGTTTTTTAACAGATATATTGCAAGGAAATGAAAGGGGTGGAAGAAGAATATAGAGATTTTTTTTTTACAGACTTAAAATCATGTCAAATTTTCAAAACCGTAAGCTAAATTCTAGTGCTTAATGATATACATTTAGTGACAAAACTATAAAAGAAAAAATGCAAGGAAGTCATTACTATAAAAGTCAGGATAATGGCAAGAGAAAAAGGCTATAATTGGGATGGTGCAACTAGAAGGGGCTTCTTGGGTAGCTGAGACAGTTCTGTTTCTTGACCTGGGTGATGCTTACCCTACCATAATTCATTAAGCCATACAATTAATTTGGGTGATTTTCTGCTTCTGTGTTTTATTTTACAATTAAACATGGTTTAAAATGTAAGCAGAGTTAGCATAGGATTAGGATTCAATAAAGTTCAACCTCTATTAGGCAAGGAAGCTATAGTAGGGAAAAAGTGAAAGGCAAAAAAACATCTGAAATAACAAGATAATACCAGGAGGATGGAAAGTAAAGTGAAATGTGGTATAGAAAAAGTAAATGGGGTGAGAATGAAAACCTTCCCCAATCTCACAATTTTGTTTTGCCCAACACATAACTCTTTTCAGAATCTATTACTTATCCATTTATGCATGGGGCACAGCTACATGGGGGACTAAGAGGGAAATGATCCTTCCCCACCAGATTCTAGAGGACAGTTTTTGAGATTATCTTATATTTTCCAGATAACAGATGTAATTATGCATAAGTGAAAATTAAAATACCAATGATATTGGATATTCATATTAACCAGGTCATCATTCATTCATTTCCAAAGCGGCAAAATCATCCGTAATTTCTAATAAAGGAAATATCCCAGTTCTTACCCTAAATTAGACAAAACCATATAAAGAATTTCAAAATGATATTTCTAATTTGCAACATAATACAAACTGTTTAAATTATAAATAATTATAAATCATTTATCCTGAGTGTCCAAGAATCCAATTTTTTTTAAAGATTTTATTTATTTATTTGACAGAGAGAAACACAGGTATAGAGGGATCACAAGCAGGGGGAGTGAGAGTCGGAGAAGCAGGGTTCCCACAGGAACAGGGAGCCGATGTGGGGCTCAATCCTAGGACTTGGGATCATGACCTGAGCCAAAGGCAGATGCTTAACAACTGAGCCACCCAGCCCCGCCCCAAGAATCCAAATTTATCTCTTTTAATGTTTCGTCTATTTTCTTGTCTGTTGTTTTTTCTTTTGACACTCTTTTCTATCCCCCATTGACCACCACCTCAAACTTAGATGCCTATCAGGAAAGAGATTGAAATGGAGTGGGGGAGGGGAGCCGAGAAGGAATACATGGCAGGTGTTGTTGGTTCATGAGCAGAAGTGTGGCACAAATGAAAGTATATTTTAGAAATATTATCTTTCCAAAGTTGTGAAGGATGCATTGGGGAAAGAAGAAGTCAAGGGAGGCAGATACATGGGGAAACCAGTGCAGAGGACAGTCCAAACTGGGCCAACAACCTGGTTTCTTTAAACCAGATATGATCAGGATGGACTCAGCTATATCCAGACTCATGTTTCTAAATATCATGACAGTGATGAAACCATTAGAGGGAGAGAAGAGGAAGAGGGTCCTTCCCAATCTAGCATGCGCTAACATAAGTGATGTTTAACCAGCCCTGCACAACTTTCACAGGCATGTGTGAATTTGAAAGGCAAATTTGTATCTCTGTGAATGATACATTGTACCCTGAAAGGAGATATAATGTTAAACACTTGATACTAAAACTAATCTAATCATAATGTCTCTTTAATGATTCAGAGGCTCTTTAATATGTAGCAATAACTAAAACTTACCATTATAAAAATCAATTATCACTGTATGTGTGATTTACAAAAATGCTATTTGAGACTTCTAGTAATGAGAATTCTGAATAAACAACTGTACACTAGAAACACTTTAGTGGGTTTCTTTCTTTTCATCTTTCCTCCTTTTTCTCCAGTCAAAATTAAAATACTTACTGAGACTATAAGTCTTCCAAAGCAAGTAAAATGACACTAAAGAAGCTTAACAACATTTTCCAAATCTAGGACACATGCTGTTTTTAAAATATATTTGGTCATAAATAAATATATTGAGCACATTAATAAATGCCCCTTTCAAAAGCTCTTCACTCACAAGGACTTTAAATCACTGTTCAGAAAATAAAGGACTATAGGGAATTTGAAAAGTAAGCATAATTCAGCCCTCTCTGAGTTATTCTGCATTTTTTTCAAGGTTAGTTGTTCTTATAAAACATATATAAATATGCATATCTTGTCTCTGAGTCAGGCTTATTTCAATGCCCTGAAGCAAAAGGAAATAGGAAAGTCATAAGAGACTTTCAGATACCAGAGCCTGAATGAAACTTGAATACCATCTATAAGCTTGTGCCATTAGCTGTTTTAATATTTTTTTAATGCATGGGCTGCATTTATATCTGGCTACAAGGCATTTATATTGGCTGCAAGACTTGACAGCAGCCTGAGCAAGCTGTTTTCAATAAGCACTGCGGTTAACCCACTTTTATACAAAAGATGAATCCCTTTGGCTTCACAATGCTTGAAGAAACAAAGTATTTTAATGTGGAAGACCAAATAATATAATCCTGTTCTTCCCACTGTACTAATAGGACAGAATTTAATTGGCTATTATCTGGGACAAATTTTTCCTTATAAGTCCACTTTTGAGTTCATGATAATATTCAATGCCCCCCCCAAATAATAGGAAGATAAAGAAGCAAAAGTTAGTTTTTAAAGAAAAAAAAAACAAAACAAAACAAAGCAAATAAACAAAAAACCCTATAACCTTTTACAACCAATTTCCATATTCAGAGGGCTTATCCTATTAAAGAAAGATGTGGGGTCATTAAAATAATTTTCCCTTTCAGTGTGTTTTTTAATTATTGATTTAGCAATCACTGAGATTAAAATTTAAATTATCTTCCCCATATCTTAATAAGCTAAATGATTTTGTTACTTATTATTTTTAAGCCAAGTTTCCTAACCTACTTAGAGGGAACACACACACACACACACACACACACACACACACACACAGAATGGGGTGGGAGGAGAGAGAGGGAGAGAAAGTATCATGAAAACCCTTCTTACAGTGACATAAAAGATATGCTAAATACAAATGTCTTGTCAAATAGGATAAAGCAAAGACATTATTTGCTACACTAAATATTGTAATTGTTCAGATACCAAGATCTATCTTTATTTAAAATACTATTATTTAGCCTTTTCACATTCTGCACTGAAAATTGCTATAATATCCAAGAGATCTATGCTCCACACAGACTAGTAAACAGGATACTAACAGGATAATTATCCAACTGCATGAAGTTGCTGTAGCTACAATTTCCAAGTCAATGAACACAATAAAGAAAAAAAAAAGATCTTCTGGTGATTTGATATATTACCACATTACTCTAAGGACTTGCCCCTATACTAATGTGGCAGAAACAGTAGTGCAGCCCAGAATATTATATGTCTAAAACATGCATTGCTTCCTTTCTCCACAAAACACTAGGCAATCTCCCATATTGCCATCAGTGTTTAGTACAGGATGGAATACCTTCAACTGTTAACTTCAACTAAGAGGCTGAAAAGCAATTTTGAAAATTTTGCTGGAATAGCCAAGTATGATGTTCTAAATTGAGCCTACCAGTCTTCTCTAAATGCATCCATTACCAAAAAGTATAACAAAAGTTTTAATTGAATATGATTTTTCATAGTAATCAAAAATATTTACACTATATATGTATATATGACATATTTATGTCATCTGCTAAGCACTATGAGATATTAACAAGAAAGCAAAATCTTTAAAAGTTATAATGGGAGGCCAGCATGTACTCAACAAGAAGACAAATGTTCTTCCCAATAAGCAATGACATAGTCAATTAAAGAATTCATAATCTGATGAGTTCTAAAATTTCAGTACCTATTTATTAAATTTTCATTTGCAAATTAAAAAAACGTATTCTCTAAATAAGAAGCGAAGAAAGCTAGCTATATTATGTGCTAAATTGGATAAATTTTTCAAACCACCATTATTTAGAAATGTAATAAGGACTAACTTCATGGAATGTCTAAATAAGTTGGTAAGTCACTGGGTCCATTTGACAGAGATTTCTAAGTCCAAACAAAATGTGTCTAGAATATTTTTCTTGAGACTTGATAATATATATTTGGACTATAGCACATGTATGCTTTTAATCAGAAATTATAGTAATAGTTAAAGCATCTATATCAAAAAGGAATAGTAAATGTTAGTTTATTCAATAAGCCCTCAAAATTATTAAGAATAAGAATTTGGCAAAAGCCAAAGAATATAAAATAGGGGCAAAGGTATGTTCTACTCTCTGCCTCATGATTTTCTCAACTGAGCACGGAACATTAGACATGCTGGTCTTGTGCACTTTCAACTGAACACTCTTTGTATTCGGTGGAATGGTGATACAGACCAGAAAGTTATACCTGTGAATTTAAACCAATCAGGAGAAAAGAAAACACCCTCAAAGCTTGTTTTTTCCATCGCATGCTATCAAAAATACTGAGCTATATTTAGCTATATTCCATACCAGTAATGGTAAATACTAATGACTGATACTCCTTGGAACTCATAAAATATTTATCTACCAAAGCTTAACCATATAGAACAGGAGAGTTCCTTCTGTGTAATTTCCCATCAATACCAGTTGCACTATATGACTGAAATTCTGCCTGCCTTTCCACAAGTAAATCAAGCATAGCCTCCAGGGAATGGAATCACCCAAAAGTATTAATGGAATAAGAAATCTTCATCAACAAAAATGTTATTCCATATCTACGAACTGGTTATCTGCCTAGATCTCTAACCATCTCTATGTATGCTTAATTTTAACATTTAAAGCATCCTTATAAATTTTAAGCACTCCAATTTCAACATAGGAACAAAGAAAGGGGCTTCCAATAGCTTTTGAGTACACAGTCTGGCAACTACTTGAAGCCTGAGCACTTCTCCAGCCTCAGAAACAAATCTAAAATCTGATCAGAGAGATAAATGCAATCTAGGAATTCAATCATGGTGAGTTGCTTCCATTCTTTAAGCAAGAATACTAATTGTGGAAAATTGGATTAACTTGTGTTATTATACAGAGGAAATTTCATTTTATTTTTGTCAAAGAGAGGAAATCATTTCAACTGAGGGGCAAAACAGTTATTATTTTTATACTATTGTTAAAGAGACATCTAGTTGACCTTCCCCATGATGGATACTGTGGGCTGGTGAGTATATTTCTTAATATAGACAAGTATATTAGTCATTAAATTGTTTTTCATATAAATTCAACTTATATGTGCTTTTTGTTTAGTCCTCCTATGGAAACAGTTGGTACACTTTATTATTTACATCAGTAATACTCCTTTGGGCAGAAACATCCTTTTGTGAGGATATTATCAGTTTAATAACTACTAGGAACAATTCCTAAAACTTTTTGTTTCAATATATTGCTGAGGTGGTATCATAATAATTAAAGAATTTCTTCACTGAACAACAACAAAAAAAAAAGGGTGAGAGAAAATATAGATTCCAAGTCAAGGTTCTTATTTTAAAAGTTTAAACCAAATATTATAAAATCTAACCTAACTTGTAAATAGAGTAACAGTAAGAGAAATACATTTTAAGTAGCCTATGAAGGATTAAAAGAAATGCTTAAATAAAAATTTAATAAATTTATAAATATTATAAAGCAAACTAATCTTATAATAAAAGTCACAAAGTAAGTATACTAAAATTATACAAAACTATACTTGCTTTTATTTTTTTAGTTTGGAGGAACTTTATTTTTTAATTTTTTTAAGTATTTATTTATTTATTTTAGAAAGAGCGTGAGTGGGAGGGGCAGAGGAAGAGGGTAAGGAGAGAGAATCTCAAGCAGACTCTGTACTCAGTGCAGACCCTGATGTGGGGCTTGACCTCACAACTCTGAGATCACTACCTGAACTGAAACCAAGAGTCTGATGCTTAACCAACTGCACCATTCAGGCACCCCTAATTTGAAGGAACTTTTTAAATTTAAGAGCATATTGACATGCAGACAGCATTCTTTCCTTGTTATGTATAGAACAAATAAAACAATTTCCAGCATGTTATTTTACAATCATTAGCATAAATGAACAGAACACAATTAGGGTGGATGACTGATTTTGGAAACAGAAACACGCTGACAATTTCTTATGCAAAAATTTTGTTTAGAAAAATAGATTCCGTCATACCATCATTAAGAAAATTTATCTTATCTGATACTTTCATAAATGTTTTAAAATTAAAAAAAATAAACTTGAAGCAGACATAATCTGGACTTGAAAACAGGTTTACTATTAACCACAAAAACAACACCAAGATTTGGTAATCCCAATCGCTTGTGGTTTCTCATAATTCTAAGTAGCAAACACTTGCACATAACTGATCTACAATAAATGATAATAATTACATTATCCAAGATCTTACTTTTTAAAAATTCACAAAAGGCACCAATATTATCCTATTAAAGGTGATCAGAAATAAGCTTTTATATCTCTACCTTTGTGAATTACTCTGATAAAAATCAAATTTGCCCAAAGGCATGCTTAATCTAAACATGAAAGTCTCAAAGCTGAACAACTATAAGGTGAGCCAAAAATAAAGTAACTCCAGATAGAAAGTGGCCTACTTTGGTCCTTAAAGTAAAGAGACTGGAAAAAATCTAATTACTGATCTATTTCAACTCTGAGGTTTTATCTTTAATCCACTAGAAGTTAAAAGGCAATGCATCAAAACTGTATGCCTATAGGGAAAAATGTTGCTACGGAAAACCACCTGGTTTCACATCCATATATTTAAAACTTAGCTTTTATTCCTTTTCTCTTTTTTGGTCTTCTAAGACTTGTTACACTAGAGACTTAGGAGTACAATTTCGTTGCTGTGACTTTTGAAAATAACATAAAATAGACACTTAGATAAAACACATTTAATGGACTTACAATTAAAATGATTGTTTGGAGGACAGATTTTTCTCTGCAAGTTCAAGAAAAAAAGAAGATAAGATAGGAGGAAAGTTTCAGATTTTTAAGAAAAAGTAAAATTAAGAGAAAAGAAAAACATAAATAAATAGTACGTGTAATCTTTTTCCATATGATCTTTCTAGCCGTATCAGCCATGTATCCCCAAAGTATGGTCTTCATTCCCTGACATAGGATTATTGGTCATTTACTCAATTGTGCTTTCCTCCTTCTGCTCCTCTGCCCATATTTGCTGATTTAAATGTTGTCCATCCTTAAACTCAGCAGAAATCCCATTTCACTAATCTCAGCAGTGTTTTTAAGCCCCAAACATATACTCAACCAGATGTTCTCTCTTTTCCTGAGCCTTTTAAAAGTCTTTTATTTTCCCCTTTGTCATAGAAACATTTAACCTATTGTGGTATGTGCTATAATTATACGTATTAGTCATACTCCTACACCCAGTGACTGCAACCTCCTGGAATGTAAGGATCAAAGGTCATAGTCATTTTTGTATTCCCTGCAGTGCTCAGTACAGTGTCTTTCCCATAGCCATTACTGAGTAGATATTTGGTAATTAATAATCTCTTAGTTTTGTTTTCAGTTTCTAACTCTGTACTATTACTTTTCCAGTCAATAAAAGTTATTTGTTGGAAGTGTTTTATGCTCTCTTTATAGCATCCTCCTCCTACACACACTGCATTAAAGTACTGATGAAAATCTGATCACATAAAAAAAAAAAACCTGTTTCCTTCTCAGTCTTCAGGGATCACCAGCACCTTGTCAAAAGTCCACCAATGATGTAAATGTAATTCTACCTTTCTAGAGATAAGTTCTGTAAATGCTTTTTGGCAAACATTTTCTGCATAAGTTCGTGCTAATTTTGCTGGTGGTCAGGAAGAGTGGGAAAAATGTGTAGCTTACAATGGACGATTCCTACCACTGCTCCTACTAAACTATGGAACCTGCTCCTACATTAAATGTAGATGAACCTGCTCCTGCATTAAATGTGTAGATGAACAGTCAAGAATTGGGAAGGTATGTAACTAAAAGAACTTGTTAAAATCTACTTTCATCCAGTAAAAGCACACTGAAAAGAAATTTTAGAACTATTGTTGATCAAACTTTACTGTGGTTGCACTTGTACATTGAAACATTCACTAACAAAGTGCTCGAGTGGCTAGGTATGCTGCTACCTGGAGAAAGCCAAGAACTGGGCAGTCCCAGTGCCATATAAGTAGCTCTCTTCTGTGTACATAAATCATGAGAAAAAAAAGTAATTGTTCACTTTAATCACAAGGTTCTGGAGGACCAGAACTATGTCTTTAATCTACTTGTCTTTCAGGGCCTAGCAGAACATCTGGTACTTCTAAGGACCCATGAATAATTACTGGATGAATGAATTAATTAATTAATGAATGATGGGTGATATTTTACTACATAACCCAGGTATGATCTGATTCATAATGCTTTAACACTATTAATAAATATCTAGATTCAGATTCTTTATCTCATGTCTTAGTCTATTCAAGCCTCTATAACAAAACACTGCAGTCATGATGGTTTATAAACAACAAATATTTAATCCTCATAGTTTTAAAGGCTGGGAAGCCCAAAATTAAAGTAAAATCATCGTCATGTTTTGGTGAGGGCCCTCTTCCTGGTTTAGCTGACAACTTGTCATTGTGTCCTCCCAGGGTAGAAGGGCCAGAAATCTCCTGGGAACCCTATCATGAGGCATTAATCTTATCCATGAGGCTCTCCATCATGACATAAGCAGTACCCAAAGTTCCCACATCCTAACACCATCATCTTTGGGTGTTAAGACTTCAACATATCAATTCATGAGAGAAACAAACATTCAGGCCTTAGCATCTGGGATTCCCTCAAAAGGTGAGTTTTGTCAGGGTTATAGGGTTTTAGCTCACATATGGAAATGGAAAAGTTGATACATACAGAGCAGTCTTCAACTAGATCATAGCATTCCATTCAGTCAGTATCTATCCCTACATGTTTGGTTTCTGGGTAACCTGGGACCAGGTTAATCCAATAGGAAAACTACATTGTAGTCAAGTTCCCATCTTCCCAACTGTAGGCAGCCTACAAAATTTATGAGTCCCTCAAATTAACCTAGGTGTGAAGGATTCAGACTGAGGGCAATCTTCCATTCATTCTTAACCCCACTCTGATCCTAGTGAGCACTGCCTGGCATTATACCAGGCTTCACATCTCTACACAGTGCTAGACCATCTGACATTTCTCTCAAATTACCCACTGTATTTTCCCTTCAGAAATCTACATCGCTGCAACAGCAAGATTTTTAAACAGAAGGACATTTATATGGAATGAGTCTCACAGCATAAGTAAGTGAATATATAAATTATAACATCTAATTTAATAGCTTCATTCCATTGATGGTAAGAGCCACATTAATCCTTGTTAGGTTCACTGGATTCACAAGACATGAACAAAATTAAAATTTTACAAAAAGCCATGCGAAAACATAGCACTCATTACCTGAAAAAAGGTTTCTACAATGGTATAACACTTTTAGTCAACCATTCCTTTTAATTAATATTTCTAAATGGCCCTCTCCATAATGTTTATGGCAAATACTTCTATTCTCACTAATTATTATTCTGATCCATCTTCACCCAGTTAAAAGTTAAATGTTTTTACTAGAAAATTACACAGTTATCATTAGTAGTAGTCATAAAATCTATGATCCAAGAACAAAAGATAGGTAATCTCGTATTTGTCTAAATATATATTTGAAAGTCTGATGTTGGAAAGTTCAATGTATATAGCTTCAGGGAAGTTTTATCCCCTTATGACTCAAAAATATTATGTTTCAGCAGCTAATAATATATAAGGATATTATTATATATTATACAATTATATAATACTAATAGTAATAATAGTTTGGAAACTACTGCCAGGTAACATGGTGACGAGAATGGGGAGTTGTCAGGAATTGGTAACAGGTAAGAGAAATGCGAGGTGTCCCAGAATTTGGAACCCTTCTTGTCTCCTTCCCATGGATCTAGTATCATTTTATATGAGTGTTGAAGGTATCCTTGGTCCTTAAACCTCTGCCACACAGCCCAGTATGCACTGTGAGGAAGATAAAAGGAGGCTGTGTCCACTGTTAAAACAGTGGTTTTGCTGGACCACTCTCCCCCACCCCCAACACTTATGTGGCCTCCACAATCCTGAGCCTGCAGTTAGGAGTGAGTGGGAAAAGAAATGGGATGCAGAGAGTAGCACCTGAAAAGGTAAGTTAGGCTGGGTAAAAAAAATCACTATGTGAATATACAAGATCCAGGTCACAGGTGCCCCAACAGGCTCCTCAGTTCAGACAATAAGAAAGATTTGGCACAACTGAAGAAGATTTGTAGCTGGCTAAAAAATATCTCCCTGTAACACTATGTTGACATCAGGTCCTTTTTCAGGAACCATATGAAGACCCAACTCAGTGAATGAGAAACTTTCTCTGTATGGATTGTATGCTGTATGAATGCAATGGCTATTTAAAAGATGAATGTTGAAGACAAATATTATAAAGCAGGTACACCTTCAATCATCATTTCTTCATTCATTAGTGTTTGTATAAGTTTCTAACATGGGCAAGACATTTTTTCTAAGAACTGTAAGATTGAGCAGTGAATAAAACAGATGACAAAAGTGCCTATACGGCTGCTGTTAAAGAATATCCTTTAATATTTACTTTTAAAATCAGAGAGAATGCAAAAAGTGATAGAATTCATTCTTTCTCCCTTCCCTAACGATTCTCTTCCTTTCTCCATTTCATCTATGAATCCCGTCTGACCACAATTAGTAAGAAATCTCTAACTCTTCTGGGACCAAATAAACTTGAGCTCTGTACTGCTCATTCTACTTTTAGCATATGTTTCTCCATTTTTGTTTTTCACTTTCTTATACATGGGTCTTATAGGCACTATTAGGTTACAATTTCTAATTTTTCATATAACCTACAAGTATAGATTGACCCAAAGTAGGAGATCCGTAAATGTTTACTAGTGAAAACAAAGTATAAAACAAACTAAAAGTAAAATATGATATTTTCAAAAGACAAATTTCCTATAATTCAGGATTTTCTGGCACAAATGTATTGGTCCGTGACTAGGTCTTATTTTATTGAAATAATTAAGGGTCATGTTACCTAATACTGATCTACCAATCAGATCATTAACAGGAAAAAAAAAAAAAAACTAAACTAAACATGTAAATAGGACTGGAAAATATGGGCTCTTTCCAAAAAGGAAGATAAGTAATAAAGAACGCTTCAAACAGAATGAAGATAAATTTTAAAAAGGCTCTGTGTTCACAGAGAGTGCTGTAGACATTTTAGTAAAGCAGGAATTGAAAGAGCTACTTCCAGGGTAAACTCTGCTATCAACTATTGGAAGCAGCAATCCACCACGCACCCTGAGCATCTCTCCACATTCTTGCTTGGTATGCCAAAAATGAAAGGCCTTAATGGCTCAGTTAGGGTCATTTATCAGGGTCATTTTTGCAGCAAGGAACCTTGAAAAATGAGGTAATGTCTTTCTTCAGACAAACAGCAGCTTGCTCTCCTGTTCTCTATAAAAGCAGTGAATTCCTCAAGTGGAGAGCTCAGTGTTACTCTCCTGTAACACAATCTGTCAGGGAGAAAGGCATTGTGTCCTGGCTCTTGGCACTGATGCAATAAAGAATTAGAGATCAGGGTCCAAAATGAAAACAGAAAGCAGTTTTATTAAGGACAGTACAGTACGCTCCCCAGGTGGGAGAGTGGGCAGGCCCAGAGGTGGCAACTGCCCTGAGGCTACAGGGGTCCTTTCTTTTTATGTGACTGAGGTCTTCCATCATGGACAGGGTAGTCTCTAATGGAGGCTGCTTCCAGTCATTTGAGGGACTCCTCCCACAGGTTCGGAGGGGGTGTTTTTAACTCTATAAAGTTTGGACCTGAACCAAATTGGTAGCCTTTCCCCAAGACGGGAAGGAGGCTATAACCACAATGCAAATGCATTACAATAAATCTAGGTGCTACCCTGGGGCAAAGGGTAAAGAGGAAAGCACTTACCTAGACCACTAGGCAAGGTTCCTAGGAAACAATTTACAGATTGTAAGAAATGAAACAGAAAAGAGAATGTCCAAAAAAAAAAAAAAAAAAAGTAAGGTCCCTGTAGATTGTATAATCAATTGCCTTCAAAATCTAAACTATAACATGGAGGACAGTAGGAGAAGGAAAGGAAATGTGAGTTGGGGTAAATCAGGAGGGAGATGAAACATGAAATACTTTGGACTCAGAAACAAACTGAAGGTTTTGGAAGGGAGAGGGGAGTGGGGATGGGGATGGGGGAGCCTAGTGGTGGGTATTGAGGGCACATATTGCATGGAGCACGGGGTGTGGGGCATAAACAATGAATCTTGGAACACTGAAAATATAAAATAAAGTTAAAAAAAAAAAACCTAAACTATAAATAATGAGTAAAAAGTGAAGAAATAATGCCTAATAAAACATCAATCAATTAAAATGTGTCAGGGAGGAGCACCTGTGTGGCTCATTCAGTTAAGCACCTCACTCTCGATTTCAGCTCAGGTCACGGGCTCAGGGTTGTGAGATGAAGCCCTGCACTGCACTCTGCACTCAGTGGGAAGTCGGCTTGAGATTCTCTTTCCCCTTCTCCCTTGGTACCCACCTCAATAAATAAATAAATCTTTAAAAACTAAAATACAGGTACCTGGGTGGCTCAGTTGGTTGAGCGACTGCCTTCAGCTCAGGTCATGATCCCGGAGACCCGGGATCGAGTCCCACATCGGGCTCCCTGCTCAGCGGGAAGCCTGCTTCTCCCTCTCTCACTCCCCCTGCTTGTGTTTCCTCTCTGGCTGTGTTTCTCTCTGACAAATAAATAAAATCTTAAAAAAAAAAAAACCACTAAAATAAAATTCTTCAAGGGAAATACCAGATTAGGGTTGTGTCTTTCTATCTATTTTTTTAGATGGATTTCAATGTATCCATTATTAAGTCAAGAAAGAGAAAAGGAGTTTGAGATGGGTATGTGAGGGAAGAAAAGCAAAGAAAGACAGCAGACCTAGAAACTAATGTCAAACATAACTGTCAGTTTAGTTACTAGACTACATGACTGACTGGATTCTAATAAAAGTCTATTAAATTTCCAAGACAGTTGACTATGAAGGAAACTATATGCTTATGATAGATACACAAAATGACTCATGCTCCCAAATTTCAGGTGAAAGGAATTAAACTTCAAAATCCATACCCTCTCCCAAAAGGTAATACTCAATGTCTACTTCAGAAAGGGCCAAAGAAAATAAAGAAAAAGAACCTCACAAAGAGCACAGTCAAAACTAGTGGGAGCAATGGACAAAGAAACTCCTGGGAGAGCTGAGTCTAGTTAGGGAATATTCCTCCATGCAGCATAGGTATTTAAGGCCCTCCCTGTGTCTACAGGTGGGATTTCACTACCAAAAAGTGACTCTCATGTCTTCCATCTTTTCTATTTCTAAAAGGAAGTATGAATTGTAGTTGCCCTGCCATGTTGTAACAACCTCAGGACAGGTGGAAGATAACTTGTCTTTTAGTTCACAGGACTCCACGCTGATAGGGGTACAGTACAACCTGATGTAGAGATTAATGTGTATCATTCTAATTTTTTAGCTTAATGCAATAACTGGATGGAATTTAGCCTCCTTTGGGGAGATATTTGATGTATGGAAATTTGAGGGAGAAGAGAATGTTAATGACCAGAAGGTAATATTATGTCACCGATATTTATTGCTCATCAAATGCACATGTACTTTCCACATGTCACAGCTGCCTTATAGTCCTCAGGCAGGTTGTTGGACTAGTTCTGACCAATGGGCTGTGAGCAGAAGGTTGTGCATTACTTCACAATCAAAGCATTTAAAACCAATGCACAACCTTCCAGCTTGTTCTTCCCCTACTGTAAGAATTATGCATCCAACCATATTTTGAGATGGAAGTATCACAAAGTGAGTCCCTGAGCAGCTGTGTGGAGCAGAATCCCATACCATCACCACTGACCTTCATTGGACAAAAATGTTTTATCAAACCACTGATATTTTGGGATTAATTCATTACTTCAGCTCAGTCTAATACTTCCTAACTATTAAATCTTCCTATGGAGTAGAGAAATGAATGATCACATACAAGGACTTCAGTACTTGACGTATTTCTCATAGCTTGCAGATCCTGAGAACCAACCCTGCCACCTCCAAATAGCATAGAAAGCAGAGTAGCGAACCAAAGAGAGCCATTCATACTGCATCTGTCATCAGATACATCATCCCACCTATGGGAAGAAACATTAAGAAATGAGAGCTATCCACAGAACCCATGGTGGAGGAAAAGAGTGAGATCTCCAAGTCCTTCTTTATTGATTTCACTCAAAAAAATAAGACTAATTGTTTTTGTTTGTTTGTTTAGTATGTCATTTAGAATGCCTTATTCCATCAGCTATGAGCATAGAACAGATGGAATTTGACAAACATAGTCCAGAAGCTTGTCTGCAGATAAAATCCCAAAGGAACACTTTGAAGTTCATCTTTTAGCGGTTCATTTAAAAAAAAAATTTCCATGAAAAAAGAGAAAATAAAGTCCCAAAATATTACTCATGTCTTTTGGTATCTAAACATTTCTTTTGGAAGAGATAGGGAAATGTGATTAAAGAAAATAATTCTAAAAACTAATAATTCTAAAAGAACTACTCAAACTCAACATCCAAAAAGAAGATGAACACATCAAAAAATGAGCAAGAGACATGAAGAGGCACTTCATAGAAGATATACAAATGGCTGACACATGAAAAAATGTTCAGTGTCACTAGCTATCAAGGAAATTCAAATCAAAACCATACTGAGATACAACCTTACACCAGTCAGAATGGCCAAAATTAACAAGTCAGGAAACAGCAAGTGTTAGAGAGGCTGTGGAGAAAGGGGAACCCTCTTACACTGTTGGTGGGAATGCAAGTTGGTGCAGCCGTTTTGGAAAACAGTGTGGAGATTCCTTAAAAAATTAAAAATAGAGCTACCCCATGACCCTGCAATTGCACTACTGGGCATTTATCCCAAATATACAGATGTAGTGAAAAGAAGGGCCATATGTACCCCAACGTTCATAGCAGCAGTGGCCACAATCGCCAAACTGTGGAAAGAGCCAAGGTGCCCTTCAACAGATGAATGGATAAAGAAGATGTAGTCCATATATACAATGGAATACTATGCCTCCGTCAGAAAGGATGAATATCCAACTTTTGTATCAACATGGACTGGATTGGAAGAGATTATGCTGAGTGAAATAAGCCAAGTAGAGAAAGTCAAATATCACATGATTTCACTTACTTGTGGTGAATAAGAGGTAATATAGAAGACAGTAGGAGAAGGAAAGTAAATGGGAAGTAGGGTAATTCAGGGAGAAAATGAAACATGAGAGACTTTGGACACAGAAACAAACTGAGGGACTTGAAGGGAGGGGGTGGGGGGATGGAGAGCCTGGTGGTGGGTACTGAGGGCACCTATTGCATGGAGAACTGGGTGTGGGGAATGGGCAATGAATCTTGGAACACCGAAAAAAATTTTTAAAAGTTTGGCAGAAAAAATAAAATAAAGCTTTTCAATGGTTAAAAAAAAAAAAAAAATTCCAGGAAAGAAGAGAAAATAAAGTACCAAAATATTACTCATATCTTTTGGTATCTAAACACTTCTTTTGGAAGAGATACGGAAATGTGATTAAAGAAAATAATTTTAAAAACAATTAGAAAATGTGCTTTGTTTTGTTTTTCATAGCCAAAGTAAAATACTTTGCTTAAAACAAAGTTGGAAAAATATAAATGCCTCTTTTTGTTGTTTGTTATTATTGAAGTCAAAATGTTTCCACTTGTTATTCCTTCAATGAATTAATCCTGTATTCCAGGTTTGGCCTTTTGTATAGCATATTGGAGGAATTTATGTTGGGGATCAATTGTCAGTTAAGGCTGAATAGAGACTGCTAAAATTCAATCTTTCTTACTTTTTCTAAACATTGTGAGTAGTTATCCTAGAAGCTGTAAAACCAGTTACTAAGTCATCGATTCTTCTTCATAAAAAACAAACAAAGTAAAACAATTCTGAATTTCAGTATACATTTTTTAAACTGACAGATCAAAAATTTTGAAAGGATTTTATTAGTAAAAATTTGACCAAAAGATAAATTTTTATAATTAATTTATGTCTCCTTTTGGGCAAAAACTTTTGTTTTTATTTGATGCTAAGGAAAATGGACAGAGTCCATGGTAGCAAGCTTAGCTGTATCACTGATCACACTAAAAGGATTGTATAATGTCCAGCTAGTAGACAGTATTCGATAAAACATTTCTATCTAGTAAATAATCTTTCATAATAGCTGTAATTAAATCAGTCCTTGAAACCTTACCTATAATTTTGAAATTGTAGTGGATAATATTTGTTGGGAGCTTCAGTAATTTTTTATTCAGATTTACATGTTTCATAAGCAGACAACTTTCCAAATGAAAGAGGAAATATAATAAACTTTGCAGACGCTGACCAAATAATTTAGTTGTTTTTTTACCTACCTTAGAACAGAAGTTGGAAAGTCTAAATATTTTCCTCTGTTTAATTTCATCCCAAGATTATTTCAAACAAATCTTTCCTTCAAAATTCTAACCAGTTTGACCATTCAACCTTCATTGTGCTGTTTTCAAGTACCTCTATGTAATGGGTTTTGCTGGTCACAGAGGAGAAGGAAGGAAGGAAGGAAGGAAGGAAGGAAGGAAGGAAGGAAGGAAGGAAGGAAGGAAGGAAGGAAAGAAGGAAGGAAGGAGGAAGGGAAGAAGAAAGGAAGGAGGAAGGGAAGGAGAAAATGTCTTAGCTCAATTTTTAAGCTAAGATTGCACTCTGTTAAAATTTAATTTGAGTCACAAATGTGAGCTGCATTTTTAAGCTTTCTAGTAGCTATATTAAAAAAGCAAAAGGAGCAGGAAAAATTGATTTTAATCTATTTATTTAGACTGATTATTAAAATATTATTTTAACATGTAATCTATATACAAATTTTTTTAAAGATTTTATTTATTTATTTGACAGTGAGAAATACAGCTAGAGAGGAGAGCGCAAGCAGGGGGAGTGAGAGAGGGAGAAGCAGGCTTCCCGCTGAGCAGGGAGTCTGATGCGGCATTGGATCCTGGGACCCTGGGACCATGATCTGAGCTGAAGGCAGACAGTTAATGACTGAGTCACCCAGGCACCCCATCTATTTACAAATTTTTGAGATATTTTATATATTTGTACTAAAAGATTGAATTCCAGTGTGTATTTTACACCTAACACATATCCTCAATTTGAACTACCCACATTTCAAGTGGTCAGTAGCTACTGTGACTATAAGCCAATGAATTGAACAATATACGCCTAAAAATAAGAGTGGGTAGAAAGAAAAGAAAGATACATACATACACACACACACACACACACACACACACACAGAGACACACACACACACAAATGATATAAAACATACCTAGATACATTAAATGGTGCGGTAAATGAACATGATTGTAAAGAAACACAGGTAAGCATTAAATAGTACCTCAAGCATAGTCTAATTCTTCAATTTAAATAATGCTCTTCCTCAGAGTATTGCCTTTCAGCATTTGAAAATACATATTGGTATTTCTTGAACTAAGTTTCTGAATGCTGAGATTAATAAATAGGAGGCTAACTTAATTTTCAAATTCTGAAGTAGCAAATTTAAAGTTTCAAAATGGATGTGAACATCATCATCTCTTATTGAGATATTACTCCACTCTCATTAAATTATCAGTATTAAGAAAAAGAAATATATTTATAGAAGAAAGGCAAAGGCAATATTATAGGAGCCCAAAGTACAAAATTAGGGCAGGCACAGGACAAGGAGGGCTAAGAGGACAATGCAGAACAGTGAGAAAGGAGGGATATTATAGAGCTCTAAAGGTGATAAACATTTTCAGAAAAAAAATAAACTTCTAAGCAAAAACAATTTTTAATAGGTTAATTAGTGTTTGCAAAGTTATTGGTGGGTACCTTGGGGTATATAATAAAACTGTTACACAATATAGTAGAAAATCTTTGTCCCTGTTTTATGAGGCACTGCAAAATATATCAAATATTGGGTTAGAGAGTGTAGACAGTAAGAACAATTAAAATATAGGAATATAAGAGATCACTGTTCCCTAGACACACCTGAGAGGGCTTTCAAGAGGAATGGGACCCAGAGCTGGCCTACAGGATGGAGAGTACTTAAAGACATAAAGTTGGAAGGAGGACACTGCAAAAAGGGAGAGTGTCTATACCAAGGCAACTCACAAGTACTAGCAATTGTTACAGTAGGTGAGTTTGGTCTTCCTACTTATGTTATAATTTTGTTCAGTGCTATCTGTGGAGCCTAACAGGACTCTCTGCATTCTAGCAAGAACTTTTAAAGAGATTAATAAGAATTATTAAAGAAATTTGCTGTGGCAATTTGTGAACATTTAGAAAAGGAAGAAGTGATCGCTGAAAACCTAGCATGAGACAACAAAGAAAAAGCCTCAAACCTATAGGTTGAGGCTGAGACTACTTACTTTAAGTCTAGTAATCCAACAAAAGGAAGGCCATAAGCAGAGTACATATTAATTTCTGTGAGGCATTTAACAAAAATCACTTTTGTGATGTTTTTCTGAAGAAGATGGGGGGAAATGTACTATATGATAATATAATTTGACAATTTGGTATACCTAGTTAAACTACATCCAACATTGACTTATAGAGTTTTATTTATATATTTATATATTGATTTATATGATCATCTAGAGAGAGAGATTATATGGAGGAAGAAATAGAAGCTATCCTAAAGATTTCTTCTGATCTGATTACTGGAGAATTACAACTAGGTAACTGACTCTGCTCTTTTGCAGAGATTTCTAAACACATCGGTGAGAGAGCAGAAGAGTCGGGAAATACACAGAAAACATGACTATTAGTATTTTTAAATGTCTCTCTTAAATTCATTACACAATTGACTAGTTGTAGAAAAAAATAATCATAATCATGTCACTCATTGAAAAATCCCACAAAAATAGCCATAATCCTATAATCCATTAAAAATTCACTTTTCAGGACGCCTGGGTGGCTCAGTTGGTTAAGCAACTGCCTTCAGCTCAGGTCATAATCCCGGAGACCCAGGATCGAGTCCCACATCGGGCTCCCTGCTCGACAGGAAGCCTGCTTCTCCCTCTCTCACTCCCCCTGCTTGTGTTCCCTCTCTAGCTTTGTTTCTCGCTGTCAAATAAATAAAATCTTTAAAAAAAAATTCACTTTTCATATTTGTGCAGATATTTTTTGAGACTATTATTTGTGTTTATCAATAATATTAGAAAATCTGAGACAAGCTATTTATAATCTGCTTCTTTTACTTATTATTTCTGATAGATCATGAGCATGGCCATAAATTATTTGTAGCTCTATCCATCAAAGAGGTAGAGTCTATTTTCTCATCACTTGGATTTAAATTGGTCTTTGATTTTCCTTGGCCCATGGAATTTTGTAGACATGACACCATAAAATCTGGAGCCTCAGAGACCTGAGGCACCACAATCAACAGCATGGACTACCATTCAGATGAGGGAGGCCATCTTGAGTTCTCTAGCCAAGGTAAACTAACAGATGACTAGATATGTGTAAGTGATTTCAGACAGGATAAGCAGAACCCTCAGATTGCTAATACACAGTATCAGAAGAAATAAATTGTTTTTGTTTTAAGCTATTAAGATTTGAAGAGATTTATTATGCAGTAACAGATAAATGATAAACCTTATATAGTGAATATTATCACCTGTCAATAGATCTATTTATGCAGTATTTTAATGGCATTACAATATTCCATCATATGAGCATTTCAAAACTTACTTAGCCAACTCATTATTATTGAACATGTAAGCCATTATAACTTTTAACTGTTATAAATTACTTTCTTTTTTCCAACAAAGTGTCTTAAGTCTACAGTTTCATATACATAATTATTTCCCTAGGATAAATTCTTAGAAGTAGGATTAATAAGGCAAAACATTACTAGGGTTTCAACGTGTACTGCTAAATACTGTGGAGCAATTTTAAAGCATCATTCACAAATGTTCGGTTGGGGGGGAAATAGACCTTAAGAGATGATTTCAAAAACTGGAAAGCAATATTCAAATATTGAAGAATGATATCATAAAAGAATGTTTGATTACATAGAGTCCCTATAAATCTAAGCAGTAATAATATGGTCCAATATCTGGAAATAATGTAACAATATAGCTATTAGAGAAAATGCATTTTCTTTAAACAAGGAGCCCCTGGTGGTGTCTGGGTGGTTCAGTTGGTTAAGCAACTGCCTTCTGCTCAGGTCATGATCTTGGAGACCCAGGATTGAGCCCCACATTAGGCTCCCTGCTCGGCGGGAAGCCTGCTTCTCCCTCTCTCACTGCCCCTGCTTGTGTTCCCTCTTTGGCTGTGTTTCTCTCTGTCAAATAAATAAATAAAATCTTTAAAAAAACCCAAAACAAACAAACAAACAAAAAAACAAGGAGCCCCTATTACTAGAAGCATTTAGGTAGAAATCAATAATTAGTAATTGTTTTTGGAGGTACCATAATGATATTAGGTATTAGATCTCTTCCCCAGGTACCCGTCTAACTCAGTGTCAGGGTCAGATAATGATGAATTCCACTGAAACATAAAGCCATGCTTTTGGACTGACAGAGACCAAAGTCCACTCAACAAAATAAATAGTCATCCTATGACCACCTGCATCTTTCCAGGATTCCTCTAGAATCAGTGACAGAATTTAACACAAGCTTTGATGAGATCTTTTCAAGAATGGTATCTCCCTAGATGAGAGGTATAAGGAAATCAAATTAATACTTATGGAAGGGCCATATATATACAGTACCATGTTAAGACTGAATAAGCTACATCTATAAATTTTCCTTTTTGCTATTTTTTAGTAATCTCTCTTTCTCAATTGAAAGTAAGTATGGGGGGTGTCTGGGTGGTTCAATCATTAAGCATCTGCCTTCGGCTCAGGTCATGATCCCAGGGTCCTGGGATTGAGTCCCATCAGGCTCCCTGTTCCCCAGGATGCCTCCTTCTCCCTCTCCCACCACCCCCCCCCCCCCGGTTGTGTTCCCTTTCACTGTGTCTCTCTCTGTCAAAAAAATAATAAAATCTAAAAAAAAAAAAAATAGTAAGTAAGTATGGAACCAAGGTCACATCAATCAGAGAAGATAGATGAAAAAGAGAATTTTAGTAACAATCCAATTGTGGACTGTTAGAACTTTCCTGGTTCCTACAGTTGTCACTCAACTCTGTGATCTACTCCAGTACTTTTCAAAACCTTCCCTAGCTGAAATAAAGTTACTTTGAATTTTTGCTTGCAATCAAGAATCTTGACTTATAAAATCCTTCACAACAAGAACCTTACAAATAATTATAACTACTAGATAAATACTAGAAAAAAATATTTGCTTCTGATAACCTTGTTAAAGGCACTGGAAAGCATTGGTCTTTGACACACTAGGTATATTAGTTTGATCAAGATGCAGAATTGAAACATAACCTACTGGCACTTGGAACACCGTTTTAGCACTACAAAAATGGTGTCTACCTTGTGGTAAGAAAATTTTAAAATACCATAGTTACTACAGTGTTGGTAAAGTTCCCAAAGACATAGACTCAGATTCAGCAAGTTCCAATGTTCCACAGTTGCTGTGGGCATTCAATACTGGCAGTTCCTAGTAACTGGTGAAGTAAGCTTTTACCACTTTAAAAGCTTACTTCCCTCTCCCCCCTTATACTTTATAGCTGTTGCTACCCACTTCCTCTTTCCCTGTTCTTGCCGTTTCACTGTTTTGTGTTCAGATCAGGAATTGTCAACTGGTGAATTTTAGGCGCTAGTCATGATGGGCATGAGCAGGAAGTGGTAGGGTGGGGAAAGTTAGGACCAGTTTGTTGTTTCTCACAGTGTTTGAAAAGTGTATCTAAGGGTGCCTGGGTGGCTCAGTTGTTTAAGCGACTGCCTTCGGCTCAGGTCATGATCCTGGAGACCCGGGATGGAGTCCCACTTCGGGCTCCCTGCTCGGTGGGAACCTGCTTCTCCCTCTCTCACTCCCCCTGCTTGTGTTCCCTCTCTGGCTGTGTTTCTCTCTGTCAAATAAATAAAAAATAAAAAATAAAATCTTTAAAAGTGTATCTAGCCAGATACTATTTTTGGTCTGAGAATAAGAGCCTTTTTTACTCTGTAAACGTTATTAATTCTGTATTCCCTAAAGTTTGCAACTCTTGGTTAATGAAGCTAACAGTTCACAGTACAGTATAAGTAGAGAAATACTATTCTAGACAGTGAATCCTTTTTGGTACTCAGAATGTACACCCTTCAAAGGCAATAAAGCTGAGATCAAATTTAGATCTCCTGAAACAGACCTACACATTCTAGTCATAGCTAATTACAAACTGCTAGGCTTCTGAAAAAAGTCAGAAATCAGAAAACAAAACACAGTAACATTAATCTATCTATATTTTACTCCCTTTCCCTCAAAAGCCAAAATTTTATCCTGACTTGGCAACTGAGTAAAATCAACAGGGAAAATTTAATAGAGGTCACAGATAAGATAATATGAAGTGAAGTATATGTGTATGAACTTCCACTGCAATCAAACTGAGGAGTAAATTTACTTGCAAATGAAAAAAATGTGTTTCTTTTTGCTGGACATGAACTGTTTAGATATTTACACCACTTACAGGCAAATTCTTTGAAGTGATAAGCCTAAGAAGAAAGAAGTTCTGGTTGAGAATTCATGCCCTCTGGTCCCATCTCCCTCTCCTCCTAAGGATAATCAACAGCAAACTGAATAGCTCCAGTAAGATGTAGACAATTTCCAGAAATTAAAACAGCCTACAAACTGCCTTTTCCCAAAATATGCTCTGTAAGACACTATTTCAGAAAATGACTTATGGGAAATAAGGAATGGGAGGGACTTGTGTTCAAATAAATTTGGGCAACAAAGAAAACATGCTCTATCTCTAGCCAATGGATTCCCTATATACATCTCTATATGCATTAACATAGCAAAAGCTTTGGGAAGCTTCACTTTAAAAAGACATGTTTAACTTTCTTTATTTCAGTATAACTCAAATGTCCTAGCTTGCCCTGTGAAACACTTTTTTAAAAAAGATTTTATTTATTCATTTGAGGGAGAGAGAGATAGAAGGGGAGAGAGAGAGATAGAAAGAGAGAGAGAGAGAAAGCAGAAGGAGGGACAGAGGGAGAAGCAGACTCACTGTGGAGGAGGGAGCCTAACTCAGGACTTGATCTCGGGACCTTGAGATCATGACCTGAGCCAAAGGCAGATGCTTAACTGACTGAGCCAACCAGCACCCTGTGAAACACTTTTTCATGTATTTTTTTTAAATAGTGTATACAAAATACACTTTAAGAAATTCTATCCAAATGTTTCAATGAATGGAGGTTGGCATAAAGTGGCAAATGTGACTGATGCAACCCTTTATAAATTCTCACTTAAACATCTATGAAGAACAAAATAATGGAATTTCACACCATCCATTAAAATTAGGATTGATGGTCAGCTGAATGTCATATTCTAAGAAGATTTCCAATTACCTACTACAAGTCCCATAAGATCAAATTTTTAAATGGCATGCTGTACCAGTCCACAAGCTGTGCCTCACCTTCTGTCCCTAGACCAGAAACCTAGGGTCTCTAATAACTAAGAAATTGACCAACCATCAATTGCTGTAGCTTTTCGAGTCACCAAGAATTGTGCCCACAACCCTAAGCAATATTTCTCTTTATATGTCCAAGGGGAGATAACATTCCCAGAAAACTGGGTAAGGATGGAGAAATGGCGCGAAGTACCATTTGGCAATCTAGGATGCATATTTTCTATAAGAATTTAGTAGGTAGGGAATGAATATCAAAAGAGCCTGGAAGAAGTGGATTCTGGGGATTATCCTTTTATTATTTTCATGTTGAGAGTGTTCAATTCAGCAGTTGTCAGCATCATAGACCAGCAGAACCACAAGAGATCAAAACCTGCTTGCAGTAGGAGTTGGGCTATATACTGTGTGTATCAGTTTGATGACTGGCCGAAGATCTAAAAGGGGATTTGACCACATTCAGGTGGTCAGAAAAGCCAATTTGATAAACATGGTGCCTGGAAAAACTATTCCTTTTTCAAAAAGGATAAATAAGGGTAAAGTAAAGAAGTCTGCCATGAAGCATGAAGCCTCAGAGGAATAGCAGATTTCTAAAAATGATACATTATATGAAACCAGAAGAAAATTTGACAAACTAATTTGGGATTCTGAATAAAATACAAGAAGATAATGTACACTATAAAACAGTAAATGAAGTACATTTAGTGAGAATAATAATAGTCTGGGATGAAAGTACAGAAGAGTTTCAAGGTGATAAAAAAGGATTTTTTGATGATGGAAACCCAATAATGATACTTAACCAGAGGAAGCCAAATGAACAAGCTTGCTACTATTATAAGAAGTGTGGCCAGTGTGGTAACCAGAACATGCTGACAACAGAGACTTTGGGGGTCATGGGTTCTTAGGAACAAAATAGATTGGTAGTTCATTGAGATACTACCTGATTCATAACGCTCCTGAGAGTCATGACTCCTCAACCAATTCTCAGACTTGAGGCAATTTACCCCTACGTATAAGTCCCTTGAATACAGGGAAGGTTATAACTTTAGAAAGGCCCTTGAAATAATATCAAAGTATGTTCTGTCATCTTTTTTCTGGCCTTTCCTGATGGAGCTTGTACTCATTTACTAAGGTTACTGTGCACTAAGGAAGGGAACACATCCAAAACATTCAGATATTTAACACTTACTCTGAGTCAACACAAATTCATAGAAACTCATATTGTCACTCTGGTCCTCTTGTCAAAATGGGAGCTTATACAAATAAAGAGATAAAAAGAAGTTTTAGTTAAGACCACCTCATTACTGGCCAGTGACATTCAGAACCTCTATATTACTAACCCCCATTAGCTACCTGAACCTTGAAGAACTACTATACTTCTTCTACTAATAATAATAATCACTAACACTCAAGTACTTGGAATGTGTCAGGCATCATTATAAATTCACTTACATGCATTCACTTATTTAATCCTTACAGCAAATTTATACTATTATTATCATTTTATTGATAAAGAAAAAAACACAAATAAGTAACATCCAAGGTTATAAAGTTAGTAAGTGCCAGATCCTCGATTCATCCTTGATGATTCTGATGTGAATCCACACTTCTTCTAAAGGCTATTACAATAGAACCAAGTGGAAACCCCTAAAGCTTTTTCTTCCTACCAAGATGTAGGCTAGAAGCCATAGAACATTTCTAGGGGAATCATGAAGAACATCTAGGGCAGCAGAGGAAGAAATCACAAAAGTAGCTGTAATTTCATGAGTAGTTATGAAAGTAAAGGCTGAAAAACATATTGTGTTTGTTTCCTTCAATAATAGGTCACATGTTTATGTATGTATATATATAAATATGCTTTTTATACAGATTAAAATATGTATGTTAATATACATTTAATTAATCATTAATAATTTTATTAAACAATAATTTAAAAATAAATATAAAAGCATATAAATAATTTCATATACATAATTTCCTTTTTTCTTTCCCCTACCACTTTATATAAAGTTATTTGGGCCACATAACTTAACAACTTAGGCTATAGGTTGCAGAATATCAAGATAGAATCACAACAGAACTGAAGGGAAGCTGATTATAAGCCAGACTCTGAAGTTGCCTATTTATGGGGTATGGATTACTACACAGGAAATAAGTTTGTATTGACATTTATAAAGAAAAGTTACTTTACATTACTTGTTTTATGTTTTATATTCCTTTTTTATGGATACTTAAAGAAGTATTTTTCAATCAAATCCTAGCTTTCCATGATTCCCCTTGATTAGATGAGCTTCTGGAGACCCCTAGGTAAAAATGTTTTTTATATTTAAATTAACCAGGGGCACCTGGTTGCCTCTGTCAGTTAAGCACCAACTGTTGATTTGAGCTCAGGTCATGATCTCAGAGTCATGAGATCAGCCCCACATTGGGCTTGTACTAGGTGTGGGGCCTGCTTAGTATTCTCTCCCTCTTCCTCTGCCCATTTACCCCACCCACTTGATTAATTAAGAAAATTAATTAATTAAGAAAATTAAATAGCCAGAATTTGTTTCCATTTTTTTTTTACAACTGAAAAGCTTACCTACAAACATTTAGTCTGTGTCTATACACATAAGGAAGGGAATTTAAGAATATTTATGGGTCTTAGGAAAATTGTCATAAGAAATATAATTGCTAAAAGATAGAGAAGAGAGAGAGAAATAAATGAAGTGACAAAAGAATATGAAAAGACAAAGAAAAAAATGAGAGAATTTCAGTGTATTTATTAAGCCAAAAACACCTGTTAAGCACCAACTATGTGTTAGAGAATTTAAAAGTCCTATAAATATTTTATTTTGGAAGGCAGAAGAAAACTCAGCTATGAAAATATAAGAACAATTCTTAGCCAAAAAATACAGGATATATGAAGTATGCTGGAAGGCAAGGAAGGAAAAACATGCAAGAAAGAATAGAGGGAAAGAAAAGAGGAGCGCCGCCTTTTGCACGTAATATATCCAGGTACTGTAGAGGCATAACAGTATAGAATGCTACAGAAAGTCAAAAAGAACTAGAATTGAGTAAATAACACTGCTGAGTAATTAGGAAATAAAAAGGCCAAATAGAACATTAATACCTAGAAGAAAAAATAAGAGAGAATAAAATTCAAAAATTATAATTCACACTTTTCAGGAAACATAAATCAAATAAATTACTAAAAATTAGAGTTATGAGTTAACATGGAATTCAAACCAACTGGAAACTGCCACTTCCAGTAACAAGTTGGAAAACAACAAGAGATGAAATAATTTCTCAGCACGATGAACACACAGCCTGAAATTATGGTGGGTCCAGCAGGTCAAAAGAAAGAGACAGGCTCACTCATTCATGGGAGTTGACTAAACAGGAGCAACAGAAGGCCAAGAGCACAAACGATTCCGGCACAGACTTTGAGTATTGAACTGGTATGTGTTTGTGAGAAAGCTCTTGCTATGAGAGGCACATTTTTACCTTACTTAATAGTACAAGCATGAAAATAGTATAGCCCCTTCACCTAAAAGAAATCAGGCAGATTGTATTTAAAAATTCAGAATATTTAACCATTCTTATAAAATACTATCTGTAAGGGCAATGTGAAAGTCATTGTATTAAGTGAGTTTTGCCAACTAGGATCAAAATCATCAGATGATTTTTGTATTGGCATAGGAATTTACAGTTCAACTTCTTGTTCTGGATGATTATTCCTGATATTTGCTTTGTGGAAATTTCGCCACCAAGTTGTATGCTCAAGAGAAATTTTCCCTATTCATACTTGTATTCTACAATGAAACAATTTTTTTTTTTTTTTTTTTTTTTTTTTTTTTACAAATCTCCACAGAAAACAAAACTGTTTGAAACTCTAACTATAGTTGACTGGTTATTTTCTGACTTCCATAGTCATCACCAGAAATCTTTCATACATTAGCCTGAAATTAGGCCAATTCAGTTTCTACCTAGTAAAATTTCCTAACAATGAGAATTATCAAGCAGAACATCTGTCCTGGAAGAATAAAAGTCATTAAGACAAAACTCTTCATTAATATTATGTTAGAATTAGATACAAAGCCTTGTAAATTTTTAGTATTTAACTGAATAGCTATTTGGTGCAAAATAATAATAGCTATTTGGTGCAAATAGTATTTTAATATTTAACTGAATAGATATTTGGAGCAAATAATCCTGTAAGAGGATAAAGAGATGAAGAAAACACAGTACTTGCTTTTAACATCCTCATATTCTAGCAGAGGAGCAAAAGAAATAATATCCAATTCTGAATTTAAAATATGTTCGATTTTTGTGGAATTACTGTCCATCCCAAGTGATAGACCACAAGCTCCTTTAGAGCAAGGGTTGTACATGTCTTCCTAACAGTCTAATACAGTTCCAGCAATGCATTAAAAAATATTTATGGATTGAATGAATAAGAAAATAGACAGGTGAATAGATGGGTAGTTGAGAGTCACATTGCTTTGACAGCTCAAAGTAGAAAATACATTCAGTTATCTGGGGATGGGTGGTGATAGGATATCATGGAAGTTTTATGGAAAGAATGGCATTTTAGGACTATTATAGAGGTTTTCTTGGTTTTCTTGGTTTTTTGTTTTCTGTCAGTGTATATTTTGTTAGTGTCTCAGATTCCCCAGTTAAGCAGGATAGCCAGGAAAAGTTTGTATAATCAACGACCCAACAATTGTTGACTTCAAAGTATAGGTTAATCAAAGTAATTTTTTCTCACAAATTTTAATAAAATTATTTTTCTTATGATAGGAACTTTTAAGATCTACTCTCCTAGCAACTTCCAAATATACAATACATTATTGTTAACTATAGTCTCTACACTGTACATTACATTCTAGAACTTATTCTCTTATAACTGGAAGTTTGTGCCTTTTGACCACCTTGATCCATTTTCCCCATTACACCTCTGTCAACCCCCAATCTATTCTCTATTTCTGTAAGTTCAGATTTTTTAGATTCCACATATAAGTGAAATCATTCAGTATTTGTCTTGCTCTGTCTTACTTATTTCATTTAACATAATGCCCTCAAGGACCTTCCATGTTGCCTCAAATGGAGGATATCTTTCCTTTTATGACTGAATAATACTCCATTGTGTACATATGTACAACATTTTCTTTATCCATTAACCTACCAGTGCACACTTAGATTTGTTTCCATATATTGGCTACTTTAATGAATATAGGTGCACAGATATCTGTTCAAGATAGCCATTTCATTTAATATTGGATAACCAGCAGAATTGCTGAACAATATGGTAGTTCTATTTTCAGTTTTTAGAGAGATCTCCATACTATTTTTTATAGTGGCGGCACCAATTTATATTGCCACCACCAGTGCACAGGGTTCCCTTTTCCAGAGAATTTTTTTCACCTGAGGACTATAAACAACAGTTGATGAGCAAGAAAATACTTTTTAATTGAGCAGTACAAGTAGAATGCACATGTGCTTATTATAGGCATGTAGGGTTCATTTATTATCTTCTAGATTTTTATCTATTGCAAATGCATATATAATAAATGCATATATTTGTATGCCTATGCATATGTGTTTGTGTGTGTATATATATTTAAGTATTGGAGATGGCTCATCTGTATCTTTTCTGTAGTTGCAAGTCATTAGACTATATGCATCCACAATAGTATCAAATTATTATAAAATGGCACTTAAATAGCATTCTTTATTTTGTACTTGTAACTATACTTAAAACAATGCCATGAGGGAGGGACAATATGGTGGAGTGTAGGACACTTAAATTTTGACGGTTCCTAGGAATTCATTTAGGTAGTGATCAAAACACTTTCAACATCTACAAACTGAACAGGAGATCAAAAAGAAGAATAGCAACAATTCTATGAACAGAAAAGTGACCACATTCGGGAAGTTAGTGTACATTTTTCTGGGGTTGTTGTTACCCTTTTGGCACTTTGTGCCCTCATTTATCTATTCCTCTCTGGATAAAATGACAAGGTGGAAAAACTGACATCAAAAAATAAAAGAACAAGAGGCAGTACCAATGGCTAGGGACCTAATCAATACGGACATTAGTAAGACGTCAGACCTAGAATTCAGAACATGATTATAAAGATGTTAGCTGCTCTTGGTAAAAAACATAGAAGATACTAGAGAATCCCTTTCTGGAGAAATAAAATACCTTTCTGGAGAAATAAACTAAAATCTAACCAAGGTTAAATCAAAACAGCTATTACTGAAGTGCAATCAAAAATGGGGGCTCTTACTGCTAGGGTAAATGAGACAGGATAGAGAATTAGTGATATAAAGGACCAAGTGAAGGAGAATAATGAAACAGAAAAAGATAGATAAACAACTACTGATCATGAGAGGAGAATTCAACAGATAAGTGATGCCATAATATGAAACAATATTAGAATAATTGGGATCCCAGGAGAAGAAAGAGAGAGAAGGGAAGAAAGTATATTGAAGCAAATTACAGCAGAGGACTTCCTTAATTTGGGGAAGGAAACAAGCATCAAAATCCAAGAGGCACAGAGAATACCCCTTAAAATCAATAAAAATAAGTCAACACACCAATAAATAGTAGTAAAACTTACAAATCTTAGAGACAAAGAGCAAATCCTGAAAGCAGCTTGGGACAAGAGGTATGTAACCTACAATGGTAGAAATATTAGATTGGCAGCAGACCTATCCACAGAGACCTGGAAAGATAGAAAGGACTGGCATGATGCATTCAGAGCACTAAATGAGAAAAATATGCAGCCAAGAATACTATATATAGCTAGGCTGTCATTGAAAATAGGAGAGATAAAAAGCTTCCAGGATGAACAAAAACTAAAAGAATTTGCAAATACCAAACCAGCCCTACAGGAAATATTGAAAGAGGTCCTCTAACCAAAGAGAGAGCCTAAAAGAAACAGACCAGAAAGGAATAGAGATAATAAACAGTAAGTCAACTTACAGGCAATACAATGGTGCTAAATTCATATCTTTCAATAGTTACCCTGAATGTAAATGGGCTAAATGCCCCAATAAAAAGACATAGGGTATCAGATTAGATAAAAAAAAAAGACCCATCAATATGCTGCCTGCAAGAAATTCATATTATACCCAAAGACACATCCAGAAAAGTGAGGGGGTGGAAAACCATTTACCATGTTAATGGACATCAAACGAAAGCTGGGGTGGCAATCCTTGTATCAGAGAAATTAAATTTTAAGTCAAAGAGTATAATAAGACATGAGGAAGGAAAGAATCAACAAAACTAAAGGGTCTGCCTAACAACAAGATCTAGCAATTGTAAATATCTATGCCCCTAACATGGAAGCAGCCAATTATATAAACCAATTAATAACAAATTCAAAGAAACACATCAACAATAATTCAATAGTAGATGCTTTAACTCAATGGACAGATTAAGCAAAAGATCAACAAGGAAATAAAGGATTTAAATGACACATTGGACCACATAGACATCACAGATACATTCAGAACATTCCATCTGAAAGCAACATAATACACATTCTTCTCTATTACTCATGGAACATTCTCCAGAATAGATCACAACCTGGGACATAAATCAGGTCTCAACTGGTACCAAAATATTGAGATCATTCCCTGCATATTTTCAGACCACAATACTTTGAAACTAGAACCCAATCACAAGAGGAAAGTCAGAAAGGACTCAAATACATGGAGGCTAAAGGCCATCTCAAAAGATTTAATATTTAAACCAGGAACTTAAAGAAGAATTTTACAAAATTCATGGAGACAAATGAAAATGAAAACACAAATGTTCAAAAATTTGGGACACAGCAAATGCAGTCCTGAGATGAAAGTATATAGCAATACAAGCTTTTCTCAAGAAACAAGAAAGGTCTCAAGTACAAAACATAACCCTGTGCCTAAAGGAGCTGGAGAAAGAACAGCAAAGAAAACCCAAACCCAGCAGGAGAAGAGAAATAATAAAGATCAGAGCTGAAATGAATGAAATTGAAACCAAAAGAACAGTAGAACAGATCAACAAAACTAGGAGCTGTTCTTTGAAAGAATTAATAAAACTGATAAACTCCTGGTTGGCCTTATCAAAAAGAAAAGAGAAAGGACCCAAATTAATAAAAGCATGAATGAAAGAGGAAAGATCACAACCAACACCTAAGAAATACAAACAATTATAAAAACATATTATGAGTAACAATATGCCAGCAAATTTGACAACCTGGAAGAAATGGAAGCATTCTTAGAGATATATAACCAACATTGAACCAGGAAGACATAGAAAACTGGAAAAAAAAAACAATAACCAGGAAGGAGTTTGAAGTAATAATCAAAAATGTCCCAACAAACAAGAGCCAGCCCAGGGTCAGACAGCTTCCTAGGGGAATTCTACCAAACATTTAAAGAATTAATACCTACTCTCCTGAAACTGTTCCAAAAAATAGAAATGGAAGGAAAATTTCCAAACTTATTTATGAGGCCAGCATTACCTTGATCCCAAAACCAAAGACCCCATCAAAAAGGAGAATTACAGACCAATATCCTTGGGTGCGAAAATTCTCACCAAAATACTAGCCAATAGGATCCAACAGTACATTAAAAGGATTATTGACAATTACCAAGTGGGATTTACTCCTAGGCTACAAGGGTGGTTCAACATCTACAAATCAATCAATGAGATACAATACATTAATAAAAGAAAGAACAGGAACCATATGATACTCTCAGTAGATGCCAAAAAAAGTATTTGACAAAGTACAGCATCCTTTCTTATATTAAATTTATTTATTTATTTATTTATTTATTTATGAAAGAGACTGAGAGAGGGCATGAGAGGGGAGAATCAGACTACCTGTGGAGCTGGGAGCCCAATGCAGGACTCGATCCCAGGACTCCAGAATCATGACCTGAGCTGAAGGCAGTGGCCTAACCAACTGAGCCACTCAGGTGCCCCATACAGCATCCTTTCTTGATCAAAACTCTTCACAGTGTAGCAATAGAGGGTACATGCCTCAATATAATACAAGCCATCTATGAAAACCCACACTGAATATCATTCTCAATGGGGAAAAACTGAAAGCTTTCCCCCTAAGGTCAGGAACATGGCAGGGATGTCCACTATCACCATTGCTATTTAACATAGTACTGGAAGTCCTAGCCTCAAAAATCAGACAACAAAACGAAATAAAAAGCATCCAAATTGGCAAAGAAGAAGTCAAATTCTCACTCTTTTTGTAGATGATATGATACTTCATGTGGAAAACCCAAAAGACTCCACTCCAAAACTGTTAGAACTCAAATAGGAATTCAGTAAATTGTCAGGATATAAAATCAATGCACATAAATCAATTGCATTTCTATACACCAACAACAAGATAGAAGAAAGAGAAATTAAGGAGTCAATTCCATTTACAATTGTACCCAAAAGCACAAGAATACCTAGGAATAAATCTAACCAAAGAGGCAAATAATCTGTACTCAGAAAACTATAAAGTACTCATGACAGAAACTGAGGAAGACACAAAGAAATAGAAAAACATTCCACCCTCATGGATTGGAAGAACAAATATTGTGAAAATGCCTCTGCCACCTGAAACAATCTACACATTTAATGCAATCATTATCAATAGACCATCAATTTATTTCAAATGGAACAACAACAACAAAAATGAAATGGATCAAATAATTCTAAAATTGATATGGAACCAGAAAAGAACCTGAATAGCCAGAGGAATGTTGAAAAAGAAAACCAAAGTTGGTGGCATCACAATTCCAGACTTCAAGGTCTAATACAAAGTTATAATCATCAAAATAGTACGGTACTGGCATAAAAACAGACATATATCAATGGTCCAGAATAGAGAGCCCAAAAATGGACCCTCAGTTCTATCGTCAACTCATCTTTGACAAAGCAAGAAAGAATGTCCAATGGAAAAAAGACAGTCTCTTCAACAAATGGTATTGAAAAAAGTGGAAAGCCACATGCAGAAGAATGAAACTGGACCATATCCTTATACCACACACACAAAAAAATAGACCCAAAGTGGATGAAAGACCTCCATGTGAGACTGGAATCCATCAAAATCCTTGAAGAGAAAATAGGCAACAACCTCTTCGACCTCAGCCACACCAACTTCTTCCTAGAAACACTGCCAAAGATAAGGGAAGCAAGGGCAAAAATGAACTATTGGAACTTCATCAAGATAAAAAGCTTTTGAATTGCAAAGGAAAGAATCAACAAAACTAAAATAACCAATAGAATTGGAGAAGATATTTGCAAATCATATACCAGATAAAGGGCTAGTATCCAAAAATTTATAAAGAATTTATCAAACTCAACACCCAAAGAACAAATAATCCAATAAAGAAATGGGCAGAAGACATGAACAGACATTTCTGCAAAGACACCCAAATGGCAAACAGACACATGAAAAAGTGTTCCATATCACAAGGCATCAGGGGAATATAAATCAAAACCACAGTGAGATACTACCTCACACTAGTAAGAATGGCAAAAATTAACCAGTCAGTAAATGGCAGGTGTTGGCGAAGAAGCAAAGAAAGGGGACCCCTCCTTCATTTTTGGTGAGAATGTAAGCTGGTGCAGCCATTCTGGAAAAACAGTATGGAGGTTTCTCAATAAGTTGAAAATAGACCTATCTATGATCCAGCAATTGCACTACTGGATATACAAAAAGATACAAATGTAGTGATCTGAAGGGGCATGTGCACCCGAATGTTTATAGCAGCAATGTCCACAAGAGCCAAACTATGGAAAGAACCTATATATCCATCAACAGATGAATGGATAAAAAAAGATGCAGTACGTGTACACACACACACACACACACACACACACACACACACACACACACACTGGAGTACTATACAGCTGTCAAAAAAGAAACCTTGCCATTTGAAATGACATAGATAGAACTAGAAGGTACTATGCTAAGCAAAATAAGTTAATCAGAGAAAGACAATTATCATATTATCTCACTTATATGAAGAATTTGAGAAATAAGACAGAGGATCATAGGGGAAAGGAGCAAAACATGAAACAATATGAAACCAGAGAGGGAAACAAACCATAAGAGTCTCCTAATCTCAGGAAACAAACTGATGGTTTCTGGAAGGGAGTAGGGTGGGAGGAATGGGGTAGCTGAGTGATGGACATTGGGGAGGGCATGTGCTATAATGAGTGCTGTGAATTGTGTAAGACTGATGAATCACAGACCTGTATCCCTGAAACAAATAATAATTATATGTTAATTAATAAATAAATAAAACAATGCCATAACATCAAAAGTTAGAAAAACTTCAGAATAGTCATCTTGAATTTAGCTTAAATTAATATTGGAAAGACAAAGTCTTATCTTGATTTAAACTTTAAAAAACCCACATTATTATGATGATGCTTAGGTGACATTTTGTTTATAATTTTTAAAAAATATTTTATTTATTTATTTGACATAGTTAGGAAGGGAAAGCAAGCACAAGCAGGGGGAGGGACAGGCAGAGGGAGAAGCAGGCTCCCTGCTGAGCAAGAGTCTGATGTGGGGCTCAATCCCAGGACCCTGGGATCACGACCCTAGCCAAAGGCAAGCACTTAGTTGATTGAGTCACCCAGTCCTAAGTACATTTCTATGTACTTAATTTGATGTGATCTTTGCCAAAGAGGGGACAGAAGTTTATTCACTCAGGAAAGAGATGGCATACTGAAGAAACTAGAAGGTGGTAGTTAGAGTCAAACTTATTTTGTATTATTTTTCAATGGACATTGAAGTAAGGTGAAAATTATAAATGTTTTTAAACCACAAAGACAACATAAAAACAAGAGTACAAATGTAAGGTAGCCATACTTTGAAGTGCTTGGCTCTTTTAATGAAGATTCTACCTTGATTTTTAGGGCTATGAAGAATGGATTTTTTTGGCACTTACAGAAAAGTGCTGAAGTGAATTTACTGAAGGTCATTTTTACAGTGAATATTTTTGGAAAAGGGAAACCCCCAGGAAAATGAAACAAAAACATATTGGAGGAAAGATGGTAGAGAAGACAGAAGCTGAGCATGTTCCAGAAAATGAATCTGAGCAGATCAATAGTCTTTTTGCAAATCTGCTAAAGCAGTTTCATGGGTCTAGCAACTTAAGAAAGATGGCAATCCTCCAAGAAAGTTCCTGTTTAAGTTGAGCTGTCAGACTTGTGGGAGCAACAAATGAGAACCTGTCGATTCCACAAGCAGATTGCATTAGGTGTGTGTATAATAGTTTTAACTATATTACAAACAGACTAAAACCTTGTCATAAAGTGGGAAGCCTCGTGTGATAATTGCATTCATTCACAGGCATTGCTCCACAGTGAGCTTTTTAGCCTTTTTCAGTGTCAGTCTCAGTTTTTATAATGAACCGTATGTCTGCAAAGATAAAAAGACTTCTTTTTTTTTTTAAAGACTTTATTTATTTATTTGACAGAGAAAAACACAGCCAGAGAGGGAACACAAGCAAGGGGGAGTGAGAGAGGGAGAAGCAGGCTTCCCACTGAGCAGGGACCCCGATGTGGGGCTCGATCCCGGGTCTCTGGGATCACGACCCGAGTCGAAGGCAGTCCCTTAACCAACTGAGCCACCCAGGCGCCCTCTTGAGTGATTTCTGATTGGATGACCCCTGAAGTGCTTGCTGGACAGGAACATATGTGGTGATTTCCTGACTCTACTCATACTTCTCTATGCAACACAACCATCCTTTATACCTACTTTATGTTCAGAAAAGTAGCATTCTGCTGTGAGAGTAGAAGAGCTTTGTGTTTACTGTTCTGTTTTAACTACATTCAAATGGCCAGGATTTCATCAGATTCTTTGCTGGAATTGGCAATGTCTGACCAGTTTGACCCACTTGGATAATATCCCCTAAATTGAATGGGAGAAAGCAAAAAGCAGCTTTTGATTCTGATGTACATACTTGTATAATCTAAGATAAAATCAATGCATAAAGATCAGTTCTGTTTCTGTCAAAGCAAATACACTGCTAGAATTTAGAGGTAATGTTCACCTTTTTCTCATTATTATTTTTATACACTTAACATCTCTATAAAGGGCTTTAACACCATTCTTGTCAGGATTATTTCCCCTATTATTCTGAGTAGCTTACTGTTATTCACACTTACACAAACAAAATGATCTGTGGGAATCACTATTTTACAAAACCGAGTATCATAGCAATGTGTCCTTATAAATATGTAGGAAAACATTCACTGGTCAAAACAACTGTATTAAAGGTGGTGCCTGGGTGGCTCAGTTGGTTAAGCGACTGCCTTCAGCTCAGGTCATGATCCCAGAGTCCCAAGATCGAGCCCCACATTGGGCTCCCTGCTTGACAGGAAGCCTACTTCTTCCTCTCTCACTTCTCCTGCTTGTGTTCCCTCTCTAGCTATATTTCTCTGTGTCAAATAAATAAATAAAATATTTTTAAAAACTGTATTAAAGAGTAATAGTCTTTTCAAGAATCATCTACTATAATAAAATCAGTGAAATTATCAGGCTCTTATTAGAATGACAATAATCCTTCCCTAGATTAATAGGTAGTAATCTTTTCCCTAAATAGAAAAAGAAACAGTTATTTCTAAGGCTTTAGGAACTAGCATTTTCAGTATCCACAGTGTGAGTTTGGAGAGATATTATAATCTTTAGAGAACAGTGTAGGTACTGTAAAATGCATTTGAAGCCATGGTCTATAATGAGAATAACTTAAATAGCTGTCTTTCTCAATGCTTTTATTTTGTTATAGATTAGAACTTGGTCAAGGTATTGGGTTCAATACCTTCACAAGTCAATTCAGTTTGTTGCTGGTTTTTTTTTTCCCCCTATGTCAAAAGTTGCCCTCAGAAAACCAGTTCCCTGCTTTCAATGCATGCTCTTGTCCTTAAAAGTAATAATGGAAAGGAACATGTGTGACTCAGTGCAAATCCTTGAAAATCAATCTAAATGTCATATCCCACTGATAAAAACAGTTTGTACATAAGTCAACTGTTAGCAAAATAAAGAGTCATTTTGATATGAATACATTAATTGTAGAAGATCTTAACACACCACTCTCAGCAATGGACAGATCATCTAAATAGAAAATCAACAAAGAAACAAAAGCTTTGAATGACACATTGGATCAGATGGATCGCATAGATATATTCATGACATTCCACCCTAAAACAGCAGAATACTCATTCTTCTCGAGTGCACATGGAACTTTTTCCAGAAGAGACCACATACTAAATCACAAATCAGGGCTCAGCCAATACCAAAAGATTGAGATTATTCCCTGCATATTCTCTGACCACAATGCCTTGAAACTGGAACTCAACCATAAGAAAAAGGTCAGAAGGAATACAAATACTTGGACGCTAAAGACTAACCTGCTCAAGAAACTTTGGATCAACCAGGAAATCAAAGAAGAACTGAAACACTTCATGGAAAACAATGAGAATGAAGACACATCGATCCAAAACCTATGGGATACAGCAAAGGCAGTTCTAAGGGGGAAATACATAGTCATTTAAGCCTTACTCAAAAAAACTGAAAAACCCCGAATACACCAACTTTCATTACATCTTGAAGAACTAGAAAATCAACAATAAATTAAACCAACCCCACACACAAGACGGGAAATAATTAAGATTAGAGCAGAGATCAATGAATTAGAAACTAGAGATACAGTAGAACACATCAATGAAACTAAAAGCTGCTTCTTTGAAAGATTAATAAGATCGATAAACCATTGGCCAAACTAATCCAAAAGAAAAGGGAGAAGACCCAAATTAATAAAATTATGAATGAAAGGGGAAAGATCACAGCTAACACCAAGGAAATAGAAACAATCATCAAAAATTACTATCAACAGTTATGCCAATAACTTTAACAACCCAGAAGATATGGATACATTCCTAGAAACCTATAAACTTCCAAGACTGAAACAGGAAGACATTGACAATCCAAATAGACCAATATCTAGTAATGAGATTGAAGCAGTGATCAAAAATCTCCCCAAAAACAAGATCCCAGGACCAGATGGATTCCCTGGGGAATTCTACCAAATGTTCAAAGAAGAAATAATATGTATTCTCCTGAAGCTGTTTCAAAAAATAGAAACAGAAGGAAAACTTCCAGACTCTTCCTATGAAGCAAGCATTACTCTAATCCCCAAACCAGACAAAGACCCCAGCTAAAAGGAGAACTTCAGACCAATATCCCTGATGAATATGGATGTGAAAATTCTTGATTCTTGCTACCAGGATCCAACGGTACATTAAAAAGATTATCCACCACGACCAGGTGGGATTTATCCCAGGGATGCAAGGGTCGTGCAACATTTGCAAATCAATCAACCTGATAGAACAAATCAATAAGAGAAGAGAGAAGAACAACTTGATCCTCTCAATTGATGCAGAAAAAGCATTTGACAAAATACAACATCTGTTGCTGATTAAAACTCTTCAAAGTATAGGGATAGAGGGAACATTCCTCAACCTCACAAAATCTATCTATGGAAAACCCACAGCAAATACCATTCTCAGTGGGGAAAAACTGACAGCCTTCCCACTGAGATCAGGAACAAGATCAGGATGCCCACTCTCACCACTACTATTCAACATAGTGTTAGAAGTCATAGCAACAGCAATCAAACAACAAAAAGGAATAAAAGATATTCAAACTGGCAAAGAAGAAGTCAAACTCTCTCTCTTTGCAGATGACATGATACTCTATGTGGAAAACCCAAAGACCCCCAAACTACTAGAACTCATAAAACAGTTCAGTAATGTGGCAGGATACAAAATCAATGCACAGAAATCAGTTGCATTCTTATACACTAACAATGAAAATATAGAAAGGGAAATCAGAGAATCGATTCCATTTACTATAGCACCAAAAACCATAAGATACTTGGGAAAAAACCTAACCAAAGAAGTTAAGGATCTGTACTCAAGGAAATACAGAACACTCATGAAAAGAAATTGAAGAAGACACAAAAAGATGGAAGAGCATTCCATGCTCATGGATTGGAAGAATAAACATTGTTAAAATGTCTATATTGCCCAGAGCAATCTATACTTTCAATGCCATTCTGATAAAAATTCCACCAACATTTTTCAAAGCACTGGAACAAACAATCCTAAAATGTATATGGAACCAAAAAAGACCCAAAATTGCTAAGGAATTGTTAAAAAAGACAAACAAAGCTGGGGACATCACATTACCTGATTTCAAGCCTTATTACAAAGCTGTGATCCCCAAGATAGCATGGTACCGGCACATAAACATACAAATAGACCAGTGCAACAGAATAGAGAGTCCAGATATGGACCCACAAATCTATGGTCAAATCATCTTCGACAAAGCAGGAAAATATATCCAGTGGCAAGAAGACAGTCTCTTCAATAAATAGTGGTGGGAAAATTGGACAGCTACATATTAAAGAATGAAACTAGACCATTCTCTTATGCCACACACAAAGATAAACTTTAAATGGATGGAAGACCTCATAGTGGGGCAGGAATCTACCAAATCCTAGAGGAGAACATAGGCAGCAACCTCTTTGTTGTCACAGCAACTTCTTTCAAGAAATGTCTCCAAAGGCAAAGGAGACAAAAGCAAAAAAGAACTTTTGGGAGTTCATCAAAATAAAAAGCTTCTGCACAGCAAAGGAAACAGTCATCAAAACAAAGAGGCAACCCACGGAATGGGAGAGCATATTTGCAAATGACACTACAGACAAAGGGCTGATATCCAAGATCTATAAAGAACCCCTCAACATCCAAAAAAGAAGATGATCACATCAAAAAATGGGCAGGAGGCGTGAAGAGGCTTTCTCATAGAAGACATACAAATGGCTAACAGACACATGAAAAAATTTTTATCATCACTAACTATCAGGGAAATTCAAATCAAAACCACATTGATATACCACCTTACACAAGGCAGAATGGCCAAAATTTGTAAGACCGGAAACAAGAAGTGTTGGAGAGGCTGCAGAGAAAGGAGAACCCTCTTACACTGTTGGCGGGAATGCAATTTGGTGCAGCCGTTTTGGAAAACAATGTGGAGATTCCTTAAAAAATTAAAAATAGAACTATCATATGACCCTGCAATTGCACTACTGGGCATTTACCCCAAAGATACAGATGTAGTGAAAAGAAGGGCTATATGTACCCCAATGTTCATTGCAGCGATAGCCACAATCGCCAAACTGTGGAAAGAGACAAGGTGCCCTTCAACCGACAAATGGATAAAGAAATATGGTCCCTATATACAATGGAATATTATGCCTCCATCAGAAAGGGTGAATACCCAACTTTTGTAGCAGCATGGACTGGATTGGAAGAGATTATGCTAAGCGAAATAAGCCAAGTAGAGAAAGTCAAGTATCACATGGTTTCACTTACTTGTGGAGCATAAGGAGTAATATAGAGGACAATAGGAGAAGGAAAGGAAATGGGAAGTGGTGTAAATCAGGGAGGGAGATGAAACATAAGAGACTTTGGACTCAAAAACAAACTGAGAGTCTTGGAGGGGAGGGGTGGGGAATCTTGAGCCTGGTGGTGGGTATTGAGGGTACTTATTATGTGGAGCACTAGGTGTGGGGCATAAACAATGAATCTTGGAACACTGAAAAAGAAATTTAAAAAAAAAAGTAAAAAAAAGTTTGTAAAGAACGAGAATATGTAAATGTTTTATAAATTAAAAAAAAATAAATTTTCTCTTATTTGCCTTTTTTTGTCGTTAAAATTTTCAGTATTTGACTGAAATGGTCAATGGTATGGTTCCACCCTGACTCTATATTTCCTAAGGGAGACAAGCAACATTTTCAGCTAAGATCCCTGAGTCAGAATTGAGAGAAATGAAGTTCTACTTCCTCTATCTGTGATTTTTATTATTTCTAGTGCCATCAAAGGTGTTTGCTAGAGCTTGTTTTATAGTAAGAGTATGCACATCTGAGGAACAGCGAAATCCACTTCAATTATATTGTTGCCAGCTCCATTTCCAAACATTTCCTATTTTATAGCCTTCCTTCTTTCTTCCCTTTTCCTTATACCTCATGTGTGAACTATCTCCCACCCAGAAGTCAAATTGCCTGGGATCCCCCACTGTGGTCTTAGATAGACATCTACCCTCATCAGACAAACTCCTGAACCTATAAAAGTTTTCCAGAATCCCCTTTCCTCATTAAAATTTACCTATCATGTGTCCCACCCCTTAAATATCCTCCTGAAGGCAAACAGATGTTAATACATGCTCCTTTCACATTATATATTTGCATTTTTAAAGGCTACCACTCAAAAACAATCTATAAAGGTGGTAGGTGCTTCATATTTTGCTAGGCTAGGATTGAAGCTCACCCTATGATTCTGTCAAGGAAAAATTGTACTGAATGTAGTTAAACAGGCAAGGAAGACTTTATTCAAATCTGTTATAATAAGAGAGGAACACTGATTATAAGAGAGAAACATTATATTCAACTCTGAATATAATAGGATCAGCTGGAATTTATAGCAAATAGGCATGTTGAAGGAGTCACTAAGTAGAAAACTGTGAAGAGGAATGTAATGATATACCAAAGGTGGGGGGAAAGGATCATGATTGGATATCAAGGAGTCTGGAGATTCTTGCTAAACTGGCTTAGCAGGATTTTTTGCTGAAAGTGGGCTCAATAGTATTGTTTACTAAAACTAGGCTCAGCTAGCCAAGAATAGGACCTAATCAAGAAGAGGGCTCAAAGGATCTGATTGAAGTTTGGTCAAGAAGGGAGTCCTTGTCAATTTGTAAGTTCTAAATAGCTTTTTCAGATGTTTGAGGACACTTCTTATCAAACAGGTATGTAATTGTCCCATTGGCTGATGTAAGACTTTAGTTAGAACCATCTGACTATTTTTCAAATATGGATTTTGTTTATTCAAGTTTCAGTGTCCAGGGGTAAGAATTCCTGCCCCCTTCAAGGATCCTTCTAGCTGCACTAAGAATCAAATTGACATAAGATAGATTAATAAGAGAAAATTAAATGTAATAACTTATATACAAGAAATCCACATACACATGGAAATTCCAAACAAAGTCAGGCAAAATGAGGTATCAGGTCATCATAAACTCAGGAGAAGGGAAAACACGTCTGGGACTTCTGAGGAGAGGAATGTACTTTACAGGGCAATAAAAAGAAGAGAAGATGTTTGATAATTACATGTTTGCCCTGCTATATAGATGGGTCACTCAAATAAAATGTATCTCTGCTAATAATCCTTATTCTGGGAAAGATCCCAATTTCGATTCTTCCATGTAGTTAAGAGAGGGGCAAAAGTTTCTCTTGAGGGTCATAGGGTCTCGCTTGCCTTTAACTCAGAATAACCTTCATGCCAAAGTAGCCATAGGAGGGGCCTTCCCTTGGCCCCTACAATAGTTTCTATGTTCTTGCCTGTTGCCTTTACTTTGAGATAGGAAAACCTAATGATACCCTCTGAATCACATTATCCAGATGACTAAAATGTGTTTTTTTTTTCATTATATATGCTTGTTTTCCTCCCTCACTATATGAAAAGGAGTACTGACAAGGAATTAATTTTACATTCTTTCTACAGTTAGAATACAAGTTGGAACTGGAGACTGGCAATAAGCTTGGTGTATACTTTGAAAGAGATACCAGACTACTGGGGAGGCTCGGGTACTGTTGATGTTGCTGACTGCAATGATAGATCTGAATAAGCTGATACTAGATGACTGAAACTCAGGAAAGAGAATAGGAGGAGCAGATGTATAAACTAAGGCATGCTGTGAAGGCTTGAGATTTGACATAGGCTTTGGTTTAATAAACTGAAAGTAAAGTAAACAGTTATTGCATCTAACATTTCTAAATATCTGTCTTTCTTTTCTTTTTAAAAGATTTTATTTATTTATTTGATGGAAAGAGACATAGCAAGAGAGAGAGAGAGAGCACAAGCAGCGGGAGAGGGAGAAACAGGCTTCCTGCTGAGCAGGGAGCCTAATGCAGGTCTTGATCCCAGGACTCCTCCGAGATCATGACCTGAGCCGAAGGCAGACACTCAATCACTGATCCACCCGGGTGCCCGCTAAATATCTGTCTTAAAATGAGTGCACAATAAGTATTCTTGAATGACCAAAGCTTTGTATTTTTTAAAGTTTGCAATGTTTCCCAAAGATTTCATTTGGTCTGAATAGTGATTATTATGCATTATATATACATTAATAGAAAGCTGAAATTCATTACACATAATCTATACTTTCAATGCCATTCCGATCAAAATTCCACCAACATTCTTCAAAACGTTGGAACAAACAATCCTAAAATTTATATGGAACCAAAAAAGACCCCCAATCGCTAAGGAATAGCTGAAGAAGAAAAGCAAAACTGGGAGCATCTCATTACCTGACTTCAGGCTTTATTACAGAGCTGAGATTGCCAAGACAGCATGATACTGGCACAAAAACAGACAAATAGACCAATGGAACAGAGTGGAGAGCCCACATATGGACCCACAAATCTATGGTCAAATCATCTTTGACAAAGCAGGAAACAATATCCAGTGGAAAAAAGACAGTCTCTTCAATAAATGGTGCTGGGAAAATTGGACATTACACATAATCTTAGAGGAGACTGCAAGGTAAGGAAAGGAAAACACAAAACACAAATGCAAAAGAGACTGGTAGGAAGAAAGAATAAGAAACTTAGAATGTGTATCTCTGAAGTTTGGGGATAAGAACGGGGTGCAAAAGGATGGAAGAAGAGAGGAAACAGAGGGACAGTAATAAGATTATTTCTCAGAACTGCTTTTACCTTAGGCACCTAGGTGGATCAACCAGTTAAGCATCTGCCTTCAGCTCAGGTCATGATCCCATAGTCCCAAGGATCCAGTCCTGTACTGGGCTTCCTGCTTAGCAGGGAGTCTGCCTCTCCCTCTGACCCTCCCTTCTCTTGTGCTTTCTCTCTCAAATAAATAAATGAATTCTTAAAAAAATAAAAACTGCTTTTACCTTAAGATTTAACTCATCTCTTCTGAATATTAGGTTTAAAAAAATTCCTGGTATTTTTGATTCCTTCAATTTAAAAATCATAAGCTCATTGAGAATGAAAACAAACTCTTCCATGTATATTTCAGTTCAAGGAAGGGATTTGATAAATGTGTAGTGAAGTACTCTGTTTTCCATGTAAAGTGCTTTATCTTTCAAGTGTACTATGTCACGCTATATGTAATGAATATCAACAGCATGAATACATTTTCATCAGGCAAGTGATAGACTCATGTATTTAAACACACTATTTTTTGGAGCAAGACATAACTATTTTTGAAGCAAAAAAAAAACATAGTACATCAAGTTCAAGGTTTGCAGGATATCACAAATGAAAAACCCAAAAGGTATTCATCAGAAAAATTCCAAAATCTATGAGAGTTTACATAATCAGATTGTGTTTTAGTAAGTACTACATCACTATAATATAGAGCCATTCATTTCAAATCACTTAATTATACTCCAAAATATTTTCTGGTGCTATTTCATCTCAGTTAGCTGGGGGGGAGGGCAATGGCTAGTCATTGCAAAATGGAACTCAAAAACAATGTGTGTCAAAAAGAGACTATTTAGAATTCAAACTGTTAGTAAAATTGGAGTTGGCAGTTATAATTGTAGGTAGAATTCCTGTGAAAAGAATGTAATTATCCAAACTGGATTTTAACCAGCACACCTGAGCACTTCAAAAATATATATATTTTAATACCATAAATAAATGCTTCCTTTGTCCCATTTCTCAGTGGAAAGATACCTGTTCAGAGGGTGGGTTGAATTCCTGGGGTTTTGCTTTAGTTCTGGCTCAGTGGGAAAAGTGCCACCTACTGAAATGCCAATCTCCTTCCTGTGGAGATCTTTGATCAAGCAAAGAAACCATTATTAGGTATTTGATGGTTCTTATTAACATTTGGTATCTTAGAAATCTGTGTTCAAATACTTTTTATTAGGTAAGTCAAAAGTTTTAAGTTCAAAACTGTATCAAGGAAACAACTAAGGAGCACTGATGACTAGTGACCTGAGTTGGGGGTGGGGGGGCGTCAGATGGCCTGAGAATCAGTTTTCTTCTTGGATCTCCATCAAGAAGAAATCCTTGCAATCACAGGTTAGAATTCCTTTCCATCATAGCAGCTGGGGAAGTCCACTCAGAGGTCATAATGTTGAAGATCATTGAAAGCTGAGGTCAGACAGCAATGAGATAGTGGCAAGCAGAAGTTGGTCATTCTTTGAAATGGTATATAAAGCAGACAGGCAGCATTAATTTGAACATTTTGGAGGAAACAAAGCTTTCTTTTGAACGTAACTATTATTTAAAATCTGTGCATTAATTGTATTTTTCCTGATTTTATTTTTTAAATAATTTTTAATATACTTTGATTTTTCTGTTGATGAGTTTTTTTTTTATGTACTTTTGATGATGCTTCAGTTTTATGTAGTTCTTTTGACATCAGAAAGGTACCACTGGTTGTTTGCAGTCTTATTGTGTAATCAGCCTACCATAGGCTTCCATGTATAATAAAGTAATAATATTGTGCAAGTGTAAAACATTTCTGTTCTGAAAGAAATATTTGAAAATAAGAAATTATTAAAAAATAATAGAAGTAATACAGTAATATGGACTCCAATAACCCAAAGTCACATCTTTATGAAGAACCCTACAGTTAACAGTTAATTTTATAAGCCCTACTCTGCCCCTTATAGAATGTGAAAATAATTTCCCACTCTTGCTGAACAGAAATATTAATACCAGCCATCCAATAGGGTTGCTGTGAGCATTAAGCAGTTAACTAACACCTGGTTAGTTATAATGCTGATCCCATGGTGAATGCTGTATAAATTGTTTGCTATTATTACCTCAAAATGAGATAATCTTTTCCAAGAAGTTCAATGTATACTCAGATGACAAAGTACTAAAAATTGTAGTTCATGTCAAGAGAATTCAAGCCTAGGAGAGTGAAACTAATTGTCTTGGTCACACCTAGCTAAAACTTTATCAGTTTTCTAATGATGTAGAAGTCAATATCGAGTCTCTGTTATGTAAAATTTACTTTGGATGACTATAGTAAAAAGCATATAATTCTTTTTTTCCAGTTTTATTGAGATATAATTGACATATAACACTGTATTAGTTTAAGGTACAGAACATAATGATTATATATTTATATGTGTGTCTGTGTGTTTATATGTATATGTGTGTGTATATTTTGTGTGTATATGTATGTGTATGTGAATATATATATATATATATATATATATCACAAATAAGTTTGCTTAACATCCATCAGCTCATAGTGAAATTTTTTTATGTGATATGAACTTTTAAAATCTACTCAGCCACTTACAAATACGTATTACAGTACTGTTAACTACAGTCACCATGCTGTACATTACATCCCAGAACTTTTTATCTTATAATTGTAAGTTTGTACCTTTTGACCACCTTAACTCATTGCCCCCACCACTATGCCTCTGTCAACCAATCTGTTCTCTGTTTCTAAAGTTTGGGTTTTTTTAGATTCTACATATAAACAAGATCACATGGTATTTGTCTTTAACTTATTTTACTTAGCGCAATGCTTTCAAGGTCCATCCATGTTGCAACAAATGGCAGGATCTCCTTTTCTATGACGGAATAATATTCCATTACCATATTCTCTTTACCTGTTCAACTATCAATGGACATTTAGATTGTTTCCATGTGTTGGCTCTTATAAATAATGCTGTGCTGGGCACAGGAATGTAGATTATCTGTTTGAGATACTGATTTCATTTCCTTCAGGTGTATATATATATATATATAGCAGTGGAATTGCTGGATCATATGATACGTCTACTTTTAATTTTTTTATGAATCCCCAAACTATTTTCCAGAGTAGCTACACCAATTTATATTCCCAAAAGTGCACAAATTTTTCTTTCAGAAAGAAATAGATCCTCATCACTATTTGTTACCTCTTGTCTTTTTTATGACAGTCATCTAACAGGTGTGGGATGATGACTCATTGTGTTTTTGATTTGCATTTTCCTGAGGATTAGTTGTATAGTGTACTTCTTCCTATACCTGTTGGCCACTTGTATGTCTCCTTTGGAAAAATAACTATTCGTTTCCTCTGCCCATTTTTTAATCAGATTGTTTGGAGTTTTTTGCTATTGAGTTGTAAGAGTTCTTTATATATTTTGGATATTAACTCTTTATCAGATATGGGATTTGCAAACATTTTCTCCCATTCTGTAAGTTGTTTTCCCATTCTGTTGATGGTTGGTTTTATTTGTTTTGTTTTGTTTTTTGTTTTGTTTTGTTTCTTTTGGGGGGATTGGCGTTTTTTTGTTTTGCTTTATTTTGTTGCTGTGCAGAAGTTTTCTAGTTTGGTGTCATCCTACCAGTTTATTTTTGTTTTTGATGTCAAATCCAAAAAGTCAATGGCTTTTCCTTTATGTTTCCTTATAGGAGATTTACAGTTTCAAGTCTGTAATACATTTTGAGTTGATTTTAGTGTATTGTATAAGACTGTCATCCACTCGCATGCTTTGTCATATGGCTGTCCATTTCCCCCCCACAAAAAAACTTGCATTTGAGTCTTTAATCCACTTGTGTTAATTGTGTGTATAGTATAAGATAAGGAACAAAGTGTGTTATTTTGTAGGTGGATATCCAGTTTTTCCAACACCATCTGTTGAAAGGACTATCTTTTCTCCGTTGTGTATTCTTGGCACCCTTATCAAAGATCAGCTGACAATATATGCAGAGATTAGTTTCTCGGTTCTCTAGTCTATTCTGCTGATCTATATGTCTGTCTTAATTCCAGGGTTATACTGTCTTGATTAATGTAACTTTGTAATATATCTTGAGATCAGGAAGTGTGATGTCACTACATGTGTTCTTTCTCAAGATTATTTTGGCTGTTTGGAGTTCTTTGTTGTTCCCTATTAATTTTAGGATTATTTCTCATATGTCCACAAAAAATGGCATTTTGATATGGATTTCACTGAATATGTAGATCACTCTGAGTAATATTGAAATGTTAGCAATATTAAGTCTTCTAGTCCATTAAAATATTTCTCCATTTAAATTTTCTTTGATCAGTTTTATAGTTTTCTGTACATAGATCCTATACATATCTTATTAGATATACACCTAAATACATTTTTGGTGTTATTATAAATGGTACTTTCTACATTTCAAAATATATTCATATATTCCAGTTGTTCATTGCTCGTATACAGGTAAGAAATTGACGTGTATATTAATCATGTATCCTGCCACTGTACTTTTATGCATCTTATCCCCAGGAATGCTGCTAGGTTCTCACAGTCAGGAGCCGAGAAAAACCACCTCACATCCTTGACAGGGGAAGAGGAAAATATCTATTCCAAAATATACCATAACAAAGGCTTACTCTCCAATTAAAAATTACTAGAGTCTTATCTCACATAGGCAGAAGGGAAATACTCAACCTCAGCCATCTCTAGTCTTCCTGTCTTCACCTAAGTGGGAGAGAAAATAAATGTAAAAAATACCTGTGGAGGTCACATGAGCCCACTAAAAGACTAAGACTGGATTGTAAGAGTATAGTATGCTTCCCCTCCACCAGTCCTTACTACCACATGAACAGTATAATAATAATGGATTAGAGTTAAAAGAAATGCAAGGCTCAGACTCTATTTAAGATAGAAGTCTTAGGGAAACCCAAAGACAACAGAGGAGACAAAACCAAGTATGCTGGAGGAATTTAAAGTCTCTGATGCCAACAGCTACAGAAAGTATTGAACACAGCCTAGCCACTGCTGTCACATTAAGATAAAACCTCATGCAAATGGCTTATTTACTTCAGTTTCTATTACCCAATATACCAAGTCCAAATTTCAACAAAAATTACACGGTCTACTAAAAGGCAGGTAAAAGAACAATTTGAACTAAATTCAAAAGTAAGAAAAAAATAAGAACTTTCTCAAACAAAAACTGAAGGAATTCATAATCAGCAGATCTACCTAAAAAGAAATGTTAAAAGTCTGAGAAAAAAAAATGCTTAAGTCAGAAACTTGAATCTACATTTTGAAAAAAAGAAAAAGAACTAGAGAAAAAATAAATGAAGATAAAATGAAATCTATTATTTTTCTTACTTTTAACTTTTCTAATAAATAAGGCATTTTTCCCCCAAAATAATAGTAAACTTGTATACTGCTATCTCCCAGTCCTTGCTTATTATTTCAGTAGCTTTTTAGTAGATTGCTTGGGATTTTCTACATAGATAATCATATCATATATAAATAAAGATGGTTATATTTCTTCCTTTCTGACCTGTATCTCTTCAATTTACTTTTCTTGTCATATTGCACTATGTAGGGCTTCCAGTAAGATTTTGAATAGGAGTGTTTTTAATTTTTAAGAAAATTGAGAAGTTTCCCATTAAGTTTTTGTTTACAGAGAGGTATATATATATATAATGCATGACTACTGGATTTTGTCAAATGTTTCTGCTATGTCAATTTACATAATGATTTCAACTGATTAATTTCCAAATGCTAAACCAGCCTGGTACATCTGGAATAAATCTCACTAGGTCATGACATATAATTCTTTCATTTTTTTTAGAAATATAATAGAAATGTGTAAGACATTTTATTTCAAATCAATCTTTGCCAACAATATCATCAAAGCTGCCTAAGATTCAGAGTACAGATGCTTAAGGAATTAGAAGAGTAGTATTCCTAAAATGCTTTTTCCAGTAATCTAATACATTGTTTCTTTTTACCCCTTTTATAAAAACTGCTTTCTACCTCTTTTTTTTTAGACCTATGGTTTCCTTGTGTCCATACAGAAAGAATGAATACCAAGTACAATTGACAATGAATCTCATGTCTTTCATAACACTTGAGAATAGCCTAAGTATTAAAAAATTAAGAAACTACTGCACTTCAAAATGCATTTCTAGAGATGTATTGCCTAACACTTCAGATATGTTCAGTTCTAGAATGATTCTGTCTACAACCTGTTCATTTTTCTTTACTTCTTTTCTCACTCTGTACTGTTTCTCTCTCCCGCTTCAGTCTTCCCTCTGGTTTCAGTTTAGCATTTCCTTTGAGTTCTCACCTTTCTCCCTCTTTTCAGTCGGTTTTTGGTTTTGGTTTGTTCCATTTTATTCTACTAGGATTCTACACAGTTATCTGGTTTCATGTACATGCAATTGGCAAACTAAATCTGACAAAAACCTAAAAATTTTTCATCATGACACTTTCTCTGTACAAACTAAGTAGTAGGGGGAGCTGGGGAATGGAGGGTTGTGGGTTGTTTTTTTTTTTAAGAGTTTATTTACTTATTTGATGGGCGGGGGCAGACAGAGAGAAAGCATAAGCAGGAAAAGTGGCAGGCAGGAGGACAATGAGAAGCAGGCCTCTAGCTAAGAAGGAAGCCTAATGCAGGGAGGGGTGGGGTGAGAGGAATGCAGGGTTCGATCCCAGGATTCTGGGATCATGACCTGAACAGAATGCATAAATTTAACCAACTGAGCCACCCAGGCACTCCAAGGGAATGGAGGTTTTTTCTATGTTACTATGGGGGATCAGGGATGTCAGTGATCTGGAGGGTTAGTGATTCTACCTTTTTCATTTTAGCACTTGTTTTGGATATCTACTTAAGGCAAATTCTATAAACTTCAGGTGAAATCTCTAGGTCTTCTGTGATTAAAACAGCTAGAAACAAGAAAGAAATAGGGTTGTTCATATATAATGTTTGAAAGGTAATATGTTGATAGACTTACACACATATCACATATACAGCGGTGGGTGATGAATTAAAAGAAGCTGTACTTAAAAAATGGAATATAAAAGATAAGCCTATGGAACTATAAAAGATAAGTATAGTTACCCAAATTGATCAGAGTATAGTAGAAAATAACTACCTAGATCTGTAAATCTTGAAAGAAGCAATGAACTGAGACCTGAATTATGGTAGTAGAATTGGAATGGGAATTCAAACCACACATATCAATAGTATATTAAAATTTTTTTAAATAATCAAAACAACAGGAAATTTCTTATTGTATTTCTGTAACTAGAACTTCTTAGTCATTAAAATAAATCTATCTTATTAGTAGAGGAAGCCAAGAGCAATAAAAATACTGATTAATACATAAATGTGACTACTCTAATGTCTTAACCTCTGAAATTGTACATCCTCAGAATGCATACTGTTTGGCAATTTCCATATCTACTTCACCCATTCTACTGTCTACTATTTTAATAAGTGAAAGAGGTAATAAAATGGGTAAGCAAAATGAGGATTGGAGCAATACATTAAAAGCCAAAACTTAAATAGCTCTTCTTTATAAAGTATGAAAAACAATCTACAGGATGATGAAAATAGTTTAACATATTATTCCTTTAGTGTGACTTTTTTGTAGACAGCTCAACTAAACTAAATAAATATTTGTTTCTAACTCAGCATATTACAGAAATTCATTTCATGATTGCTTTAAAAATTGCAAAGGTGACTTTTGACTGAGTAAAAAGTAATTAAGACTAATATAACAATTCAGTATTCTTATTAATACTGCATTTGTTGTTGAAAAAAGAAATCAATTTGTCCTGGTCAAAATGTAGATAAGTACAATGACACAGCAACACTGAAGAACTCACTCTAACCAGGCACATTCCAACCAGTAGAAAAAGGTATTAGGCAATAGTTTTTCAACTCACTGAAACAAATATATTTCTCAGCAGACTGCATACTTTGATATTAGGCAATAGTTTTTCAACTCACTGAAACACTCTAACCAGGCACATTCCAACCAGTAGAAAAAGGTATTAGGCAATAGTTTTTCAACTCACTGAAACAGCCTCTTTGCTACAGATGACTACTAAGATTTCAGTGGTTTTAGACCTGAACTATTCTCAGCATAGATAAGTCAGCCTGGTGCCACCTTGAATATTCACCATTCACAGGATGGCACTTTTGCCAGGGAAACTCACACATGTGACTTATTTCCATGGCAACCTTTAAATTACAGATCCCCAAGTCAGCAACAAGGGAAAAATAAATAAATAAATTTAAAGGGGGGAAAAAAAAGACCCTCACCCTAGTTCTTGGCAGAGTTATCCTGGGCATCTTTGAAATATTTTTGGCTTGGTTTCTAAACCATCTCTTTCATAAGAGTGACAGTAAGACTGTGTTTTATCCTGCAAATTGGCAATTAGACCAAGCTGTCTATAACACAGCAAGAATCTAAAACTAGATTTGAGGATAAAGAAGGTATCTCCATAAGTCATATGTCAGATAAGGATCTCTTCCTGAGAAGGCCCCCTTGTCCTGCTATTATCTCTTAAAAATCTCTTGATAAACTAGAACTGCTCAAGGAAGGCAGAAGCATCAGAACTCCGACTGTCTAATGAATAACTAATATGAATATGAAACAGTATTTGAATATTCAGATAAAGTCTAAGATTCACACCTATAATCATCTTTAATGCATTTTGGACAAATATATTTCTCAGCAGACTGCATACTTTGATAACAACCAGATGTTGAAACAAAAACAATGTATATGTGACCTTCCATAATCAGGGCCATGGGGAACCTCCAGGAACTGAACACCTACCATCCCTTATGCATTAGCACATTTAAACTCCATTCTAGGTCTAGAGGGAGGGGAGTTTCACTCCCATTCTCTAGTTAAGAAAACTGAACCTCAGAGCTGTTAATTTGTTCAGATCATCTAGTTAATAAGTACAAGAATCAGATTTCAAGGTAGAAGAATGAGTCCACTCATTTTCAAGGTAGAAGAATGAGTCCACTCAAGTTTGAATGAGTCCACTCAACTTATAATCATCATTTTTCAACATGAAATTCAGAGAAAAAAGTACTATTTCCTAATTTCTGCATTTTGAAAAAAATATTTTCAAGTTAATTTA